>CM053276.1:26305359-26438859 GCA_028583415.1 Protea cynaroides | reverse complement strand
TCTATGTTCAATGGTTCATCCTTTTATGCATAGTAGGGTTCTTTTGGGTTATTTTTTCCAAGGAAAGGGGGGATAATTTTTTTTGGTTTAAATTTAAAAAGTTTTAATTATTTTATAAAAAAAAGAAAGAAAAAAAAAATATATTTTTTTTTATATTTTTATTTTAAAAAAAAAAAAAAAAAATTATAATTGGTTAAAAAAAAAATTTTTTTTTTTTTATAATTATTTAATTAGAAAGAGAAGGGGGGGAAAAAAAAAAAAAAAAAAAGAAAGGAGGTTTGATGTGTATTTTTTTTGTTTGTGTTTCTTGGGTTTTTCACTTTTCAAGATGGATTATGGACATGCTTTACACAATCTAGTCTTAATTTGTTTTCGTATTATATAAAAGAAAAAAAAATGTATTGTTTACTTTGCTACTGTTATTACATATTAAATGATTTATGTCAAAAACAAGACAAAACTGTTTAAATAGAAATTGTTAAATCAGTTAATAAATGATTCGATTTTGATTTCAAAAATGAAATGATTTAAATCAAACAATTTGGTAGTTTTGAACCGATTAACCGGCAAAATCTATTAAAAACGACTAAAAACTGATATTTGATGTTCTCAAGGGAATCAATCAATAATTTAATATTGAAGGACTAAGTATGTTGCCTACGTGCCCCTTCTTTCGAGAATTCAATTTTATTCTCTCACCTTAATTTCTAGCACCCTTGATTCATGACACTGAAGCTAGCATGTAAGAGAGGAAAACCATTTGTTAAAATGACTAATGATTGATTTTGGTAAGCATTTTGAAAGTGTTTAATAAACGGTTCAATTTTGATATTACCCCTTTATATACGTACAAAACTGAGCCAGATTCGTACCATTAAATCGAAAATGTACCATTTCCTTAATGCAGACACATATTCTCTCAAGGAAAAAACATCTTGATTTTGATTGCCTCTACTGGCGCCTTTCTGATCCCTCCTTGTCTGGTGATACTTATTTTTTGTTTCGGACCTAAGAAAGCTCTCTGCAATATATAAATATGGGCAAGAGTTTCACACAATGCTAGTGTAGGATACTAGACCAGTGAGAGCAGGAGGTCCAAAGAAGAGAGAATATAGATTATACTGAGCCACATGACTCAATATATGATAGGCTGTGGGAAGGGATCCCCTCTCCGATGTTGTGGGAATATTTCCCTACAAATACAAGGAGAAAGTTTTGCTGGTTTGCTAGCTAAGGAGGGACATTATCTGGAGCATCTCACCGTAATAAAAATGTGCAAAGCCCCCCTCTTCTTGTATTTGAAGTTTTCATAATACCATTCTCCTTCACCTAATCATCCACTAAAAGCCTTTTTTTTTTAAACCGCTCCCCCACCAAACCCCTCCCCTAAATATAAATAAGACTTGTATCAATGAGGAAGTATAGTAGTAGCAGCATTTCTCTTACTCCTTAAGGAAAATGTAAACTAATTCTTAAATCTAATGAAACTAATTGACAATACAACAATCATAATTGAATTAGAGAATTTAAAAGAATTTGAATAAAAAATGACGTGATCATAAGAATATTTTCTTCTTCTTTCTTTTTATCTATTTATCAAAAAATATTTTTGGTCAAAAATAAAATGTTGTTTGGTAGCTATATGCATAGTACATTATAGAATGAGAAATAAATTTGGTATTTTATTAAGAATAAGATCGTGTTTTTGTTTCTTCAAGTTGCAAAATTTTCAAGCCATGACATCTTGTGATTTGCTTACTCGATTGACATGAAATTTGGACATCCTTATTATTATTTTTTTTTTCTTGTAATTGACATCCAGGGGATCTGATTGGAGGTTGGAAGGCCATAAAAGTACAACTGAGGTAACCGAAATAAAAAATAAGAGCTAGATTTCTTCAAGTTGTAGAATTTTCTAAGCATTGATATTTTGTGATCCCTTATCCGATCAACCTGAAATTTGGACACCCTTACCTTTTATTTTAATTTTTTTTCCTGGTATTACCAATCCAATAGATCTGATCGGAATTTGAATGGCCATAAAAGTACAACTGAGGTTATCAAAATTAAGAACAAGAGTTGGATATCTTCAAGTTGCAACAAGTTACAAAATTTTTTAAATCTTGATATCTAGTGATCTCATTCTTTGATTGTACTCGAAAATGGAAACCCTTATCGTTTTTGGATATACTTGACATCCAAAGGATCTGATTGAAGGTTGGACGGCCAGAAGAAATGTTTTATGTGGCCGAATCCTTGAAACAAAGAGGGAGAAAGAAAGATGAGTGGATTAAAAAGTAATGCTATAAAAAAAAAAATATTGATTTTACTATTTTACCCTTACTTAAAAGACATGCTCATTAAAATCTTGTGCAAAAAAAAAAAATCCTCTTTTTGGCAAAAAAATAAATAAATAAGAGGTCAATTTTTGTTTTTGGCTATTTTTATGTTTTTCTTTTCATAAACAATGCCCAATAATGTTACTAAACACTTACAAAAACAAAAACACGTAAGAAAAATAAAAAGAAAATGATACCCAAGAACTAGGTATTCCAAAATATTCTAGTCATCATGAAAATTATTCCAAAATGTAAATTAGTACTGACGTCTTGTTCTTATGTCCTTATTTAAAGAGTTATGTAAAGACCCATTATTCTTTTCCCAACAACCCCTCCCTCCAAAACACTTTTTAAAAAAAATCTTATATAGGGTAAAAGGTGTCAATTGGTTAGTTTTGGTGGATTTTGGTCGTGTCTAATCGATCACCACCAATTTAATAACTCGTATCTTGATTGACATGTTTAACTAATCAGTCCTCGCAAGAGAGACCCAAACACATTTACATTCAGTCTGATTGGTCTCGGTCCATAATCAGTCTTATGTTAATCGGTCTAATTAGTCTATAAATGGACTACAATAATGCAAACCAACCAGTTCATAATTGGTCTTATGCTACTTGATCTTATGCTAATTGGCCCAATCCTACCAATCGGTGACAAAAACACAACCCTTGGCATAAGACCTGCACCCAAAATCCCTTACTGACCTGGATTTCCATTGTGCCAGGTCTTCCCACGCCTACAACTGATAGACCTGATGCGGACTTGATGGATATGTCCGGACCCTAGGTAAGGAATTCTACGTAGACTTTAATTATTGTAAAAGACCTTAGGTGGGCCCAGTATGCTTCCCAATGCGATGAGCCTGGGAAGATAAAGCCAGGGGTATCTTTATTCCTGCCAGCGGCACAATGTCGGCAGATGAGTCAATCGGCTTCTTGCTACCAGTTCAGTCACAGGAGTCTCTCTCTCTCTCTCTCTCTCTCTCTCTCTCTCCTCATTTATTATAAATAGAGGTCCAAACCTCATTTATTCCTTTTAGCCATTTGAGGAGAGTACTGCTAAACCTTTGGGAGAAACTTAGAGAAGCTTTGGAGATTCAAAGCTCAAGCCCTATTGGACTTTCCATTTAATCCTAAGGTGAGTTCATCTTTTCCCTCTCATTAATGTGTATACAAGATCACCATTAATGGTGGTGGTTGGCCTCCATTAATGGCTGCCAAGTAAAACCCTAGTTTCAGTTTAGGTGGTGAACACCTCCAATGGAGGTGGTGTTGGTCACCAAAATTCCATCAAGTGTGGGGAAAATGTTCCCACCATCTTAAAATGTAATGTTGTGAGTTGGGTGAGCAAATCCCCAACTCTCACTTCATTTTCTTCGCTTGAGTCTGGTTCTCAAACTCAATCGGTGGACCCGAGCCGACAGATAGGGCAAAGTCTCTGATCCCTGCTCCGGATGCTTGACCTAGGGGTCTTGTCGGCAAAAGTAGCCACCAGATTGGTCTGTCGGGCTACCATCCATCGACAGACTCATACTTAACCATTTTTTAGCTGAGCTCAACTGGTGGACATAAGTCGGCGGCATCTATCTGTCGGGATCATTGTCCACCGGCTAGCTCATGGGCCTGTAAGCACTCCATTTTTGTCACCCTTCCCCTAATTCAGTTATCCACCCAAAGTCATTCATCTACACACAGTTAATCCCCTTGAGTCATTTTCTGCTGTATTAGGGCCATCTCCACACATCTCACCTGCCACAAATAGAATCACCCAGTGTCATCTCTCCACCTAGAGTCATCATCTACCATATATAAATCACCTAGTGTCATCTTTCCACTTAGAGCAAATACCTATCATATATAGATCATCAAGTGTCATCTCTCCACTTAGAGCCAATACCTACCTTTTTAGGATCACTTACACGCAAGCCCTTAAGTCATTTTCCAGCCATTTTAGACCATCTAGGTCATCCCTTGTCTCAGGGTTTTTTTTTTTTTTTTTTTTTGTATTTTCAGACCATCTAGGCCATCCCCATGTCTCAGAGTCATTTTCCTGCCTTTTAGGACCTTTTTGTTAACGGTTAGCAAATAAAAGAAAAAGGAGTGTAACACGAAAAACTTTCCAGGGGGTTACCCATCCTAGCACTACTCCCACCCAAACACGCTTAATTACAGCATTTTAATGCAATATGGTCCCTTTTAGGATCATCTAGGGCTAAGTTGTTGCATAGTGTTACATATATGACAAGTTGAACCCAACCAAACCTAACAAACCTAGTCAAACTTGGACAAACCTAGTATGCCCAATCAACCCAAGTTAAAATCCAATCAACCCAGTCAAAACCTAGTCAAACCTAGTTAAACTAGTCAAACGTAGTCAGTATTCAGTCAACACCTAAGGTTACACCTAGTTGTCACCTAGTGTCACCCATAGGTCATTTAAGGTTGCCCACATATCCCTAAAAATTCTATATAACCCTTCCCTTGATAGTCCATTAGTGATGTAAGAGAGAGAGAGAGAGAGAGAGAGAGAGAGAGAGAGAGAAATGGGGTGAGAGTGGAAAGAGATAAATTTGAGAGAGGTTTTGGGTTGGACATACCCGGGGAAGCCTAACCTAAGCCCAGGAGGGAGGACCAAATTCGGATCTTCCCCCCTTTATGTGAGAATTTGAGAAAAAAGACAAAGAGAGGGGGGGGAAGCAAAAAGAAAAAAAAAACAAAGAAAATAAATAAATAAATGGAGTCTAATACCCCCCCTCCCCCTGGCATGATAGGAGAAAGAAAAGGGTGAGCTTGTGAGTGAAAAAAAATATGAAAAGGAAAGAAAAGAAAAGAAAAAATAAAAACAAGGAAGGAAAGAAAAGCAAGAAGAAATAGGAAGGAAATAAAGTAAGTAAGAGAAAATTTGAATTGGCACACAATATAAGTCAAAGATCCTTTAAAATCTAATGTTCCATGTCTTGCACACAATCTTTGCAAATAGAATTTAGAAAATTTGAAATTCTAATAAGGAAAGTAAGAGATAGTGTGATAAGCTTATTTAAGGACCAATCAAGAGAGGGAGGAGATCTTTTGGACCCTTTCATTCTTTCATTCATGAAATTGGGCTCTCCCCTTCCCCAGTTTCGTTGCCCATATTGTGAGAGAGAGGAAGAGAAAGAAAAAGAAGAAGGAAGGAACAAGAAAAAGAAGAAGAAGAAGAAGAGGAAGGAGCTATAGGGGTCCTCTCAAGGTATGACTTCCTGTGTATTTTTTACTATGATTTTGTCATGATCAATATTTTTAATTCATTGTACGTATAATAATGGGTGTATGGTCCAGATTTGGGCTCCATCCATGGAGATTTGCTCATGCAAATAAATCCATAAATTTAAGCATTAGATTTGGGAAGGCTAATCTGGAACTTGAATTAGGGTTTGAGTTCAGAGCTATGAAACAAGGTCAAAAGACCTTGTAAAAATTATGGGGGACTTTATGAGTCACAAATCTATCCTTAAAACATGACTTCATTTGGATCTAGGAAGATCATTCTAAAAATCGGAGAATCTAATGTGCACAAATTCTATGACAGAAAACTAGACCCCTATGTTACGATGTAGATCTATGGTTACTGCTCAATATTTGGTCAAGGTCCCTTGAGATGAAATTTAGACCCATAAATTTTCTTGATTTATGTGCTAATAGATACTTATTTAAATGTCGAATGAATTTATTCATATTTTTTGGTATAGTCAGACAGATTCTAGTTTGGATTTTTAACACCCTGTGTTTTGATGGAGATCTCTATGTTAGAGGATTTGTCTGATTATGTGTCTTGAGATAAAAGTTAGGTCTTTGTGTTACCTTGAATCTTGGGTAGGTTGATACTGATTTAGACTAGTAAATTATTTATTGAAGATTTTCTATCAAAATTCGACAAAGTCTGGAACAAACTCTAGTCAATGCTGTAGCTTGTGATTGTGGAGAGTTTCTGACTGGATGCACTCTTTGTTAGGATTTGATGTCTTGAGAGAAAAGGTACATTTTCAGTCTAGTTTAATCTCACACAGGTTGAGACATATTTGGATTATGGAAGCTCTATTTATAGGTGTTTTGGTGCAACTCGACAGAGTCTCGAACAGACCTTGGATAGTGTAGTGACTTGTGATTGTAGAGGGTTTTTCACCCAAATACACACTGTTAGGTTTTGAGGCCTTGAGAAAAAATGTTCCCCTTTCAGTCTATTTTAATTCCATGTATTTTTTTTTGTTGCATTATTTGGATGTCTGGAAGTCTGTGTATCAGTTGATTACTAACAGTGCACAGAATGCACCTTTGTTGGTTTGGTCAATGTGTCAACACATGCTATGTTGAATGCTTCCATGCCATATTTGAATTCTCATTGAATATTCACATGCTCTCAATTCTATATTTTAGCGCTCGCATGCTTTCAATACTATTTTGGATATTCACATGCTATATTTGGATTGCTCATATACTATTTGGATTGCTCATATGTTTATTTTGGATGCTACATGATTCATGCTATTTTGGGGTATTCACATGATTCTTGCCGGTTTTGGATATTCACATGATTCTTGCTATTTTTGGATGCTATGTAATTTCTTGCTATGTTTGAAATGTTACACAATTTCATACTATCTTTGGATATTCATATGATTTCTTGCTATATTTGGAATGATACATTTGTCATGTCTAAAGGGATAAAATACTTACCATGTTTAGAAGGATATACCTATCATGTTTAAAATACATAAGATTTGGGTGCCATATTTGCTTAAAAATACAAAGATAGGGAAATGAAACTTAAGATATCTAAAAATAGAAAGAGAGGGAAAGGAAACCCTAAAAATCTAATAATGGAAAGATAGGGAAAGGAAGCCCTAGAAATCTAAGATGGAACATATAGGGATAGGCGACTCGATAAACTAGAAGTAGAAGGAGTTTAGGTTGAGATATCCCTAGATCCGATTATTAAAAGTAGAAGAAGTTTAGGTTGAGATATTTCTAGATCCGATTTTTTAAAATAGAAGGAGTTTAGGTTGAGATTTCCCCAGATCCGATTGTTAAAAGTGGAAGAAGTTTAGGTTGATATATCCCTAGATCCGATTGTTAAAAATGGAAAGAGTTTAGGTTGAGAAATTGTAAAACCCACACCTAAACTTTTGAGCTAATTTAAATTTTTCGCCTTATGACAGATCTTCCCACCGACACGACTCTAGCATCCATATCAGTTTAGAAGCATAATGGATCTCAGGTAAGATTAGATTAAGTTTATGACATGTAGGAACTATTAAAAACTTGTTAGAATGTTGAACCATTTGAAGCATGGCCAATCTAAATCAAATAGGCCATGCGGTCGATTAGTTAGGTCAATGAAATGAGCCTGATCGACTGCACCCTTGCAATTGACCGCAGATCATAGAATTGGCCCAAATTGTGTTTTGACAGTTGGGCTTCGCCCCACTCATGTCTAAACTCCCCTGGACGACCCAAAAACATATTATCTCTATCCTAGAATGAATTGGTGTGCCAATTGACAACTTAGAACTCACCTTTGATCATAATTGAATTAGAGTTGAGACTTTAGGTAATAGTTGGATTTCAACTCAAACTCTTGATCATCCCTCCATATAAACAACCAAAACCCTACGTGTGAGAGCTTTATCAAGTTCTGACACACAAATTGGAAAGAGAACTCTAAGAGGAAAATTAAAGGAAGAAGGAAAGAAGAACCTTCATTGAAGGTCCTCCCCTAAGGTTTTCCATATTGAATTAAGTAAATCGACTCTTAAGTAAGTAATGAAACCCTACTCTAATTGTTAGTTTAGTAAACTCTTGACTCTGAAGTTATCATCAACCTCTAGTAATGTGGGAAGCTTTCTCCCTCAGCCATTAATGGTCATTTAAGTCGAAACCAAGAATATTGACCAGATTTGACTAATCGATGCAAAGGTAGGATTTTGAATTGAATAATGAGGTTAAAATATTATATTAATGAGGAGAATCATTCCCCAATAAATTATAGACCCTTAGAGACCCTTTGGAAGCAATATCAATGACAACCATAGAGATCGGATCAAAATAAGTAAAGTCTGAGCTCATTGGAATCTTCAAGTCGATGGGTCAGGTCGACCAAATGTGTCCCATTGACCGCACCTATGTAATTGATCACTCGATCACAGTAAGGTGCTCTTTCTCAGTTTTGCCTCTATTCGGCAATTGGTGACTCATCTAACTGTGTGGACTAACCTAGCACCTTAAGCGACATATTATGGGCCATATTAACTTGATAAGTCCATTAGAATGCTCTCCTATGACTGTAGACACGTATGGTTGCATAGTCGACATTTACAGTCGATAATCGTACATGTGTGTAATTTGTAGAAAGGGATTTAATTACTGAAATATGACTCCACAAAATTGTAAACCCTTTGTAAACATGACTCCACTGAGGCACAAGCCTCTCGAACTCAAATTGAATTAACTACAGCCTAAAACCATCATCAGGTCGATGAAATAGGACTGATCAACTGTACAAGCTGGTCAACCACACCCATCGATCACATGTGGACAGTAACTCTATTTAGTCGATTTCTTCGATCATTGGTTATAAGATCTAACCAATTGACCTTAGGATATTACCCTAAAGACTAATGAGGATATCCTAGACCTATCTAAAACATAAACAAACAATTCAAAGTGTTAATCATGTATCAATTGCAAATAGATAAACCGACGTGGGAAACAAAGGGAACCACTTTGTCCGCAACAAAGTAGCATATAGCTCACCGTCATAGTTTGATTTATTTTACTATTTTCCATGTATGTGTTGTATTTGTGAATTAAACTCTGTTTGATAACATGTCATCCAATATCTGTAAAATTATCATGCATTCTTACATAAATATTTCTATCATTGATTTGACAACATGTTGGAATGTGTGATAACATGATTGATTGGCATATGTTTGTGTCCTAGTTAGTGGTTTCGAATGGTTGGAATGGGATGGTTCATCTTAATCCTTTAGCTAGGATATGGGTACCTACATTAGTAATGTACATGGTTAGGTGATAATATCCCGTGATTGGCAACCTTTGCCAATAGGATTTTAGGTATTGGCATAGGCTTATCTATAAAAGGCCTGGCCATTGAAGGGAGTGAATCGGATGTAGGTTGGTGGCCTTCCTCTAGGGAGTGAATCTAGGGATGATGACTAGTCTATGTGCTCTTCCTGATGGACTTGGCATGTACCAAGAGAAGTGTGTTGAGGCATAGGATTAGATGCCAGGACAAAGCTTATCTTGGGGAATGCTGGTAGGTACCTTGGCATGACCCTTGATGTCGTTATCTTCATTCTTTAGGTAATGGTTCACATGTGGATTGAACAATTGTGAATCATTCACCTCACCGGTGCTTGAGAATTCGTGCCTATGTTTGGTGTATCTCGATATAGTGCATGCTTGTTTAATAATGTATCCATGTATTTGTGTATTTGTGTATTTGTGTGTGCTGATTTTCTCACTAAGCATGTGATTTGTTCGCTCCTTTGTACGTACATGTTTTTAGATGTGCTACAGGTACTACTGATGTTTTCTTATGTTGTTACTATATTTGAAGATGAAGATTCTAAAGAAGAGTTGCAAGATTGTATATGTGAGTGTAAAGATTACCTATATGGATAGGGATATGATATTAGTTTACTTGATATTGTTAGCTTGGTCAGTTATTGATTGTCGTTGGGCAAATGTGACCAGTGATAACTTGGCTAATATTTACTTATGTGTTAGGTTTATCTTTATGTCATGGTTTCAGATGGATAAACTTTTAGGATGTTATTATCACATTAGCTCCCAGCTTTAGTCTTAATGAAAATGATTCTGCCATTTTAGTTATTAACTCTAATTTGATCATTATTTATGGATGTGAGTGGATGGAGGGTTTTGTGGGATTAGACAACAATTGTGATCCTGGTTATGGATATACTTGCACTATAGGGAATCCGGTCATACCAAAACGATGTCGGTTTTGGGGTGTGATAGATCTCCCTAGATTCAATTATTAAAAATGAAAGGAGTTTAGGTTGAGATATCCCTAGATCCGATTGTTAAAAATGGAAGGAGTTTAGGTTGAAATACCCCTAAATCCGATTGTTAAAAGTGGAAGGAATTTGGGTTGAGATATCCCCAGATCTAACTGTTACAATAATTTTTCGAACTATGTTATACTTGATTTCCAGGACCACTGGAATACGTAGATAATTTGGAAAAATTCCCAAGTACGGTACTCCGATCTATATGGACTATCCAGATTCAATTTAATCCATCCATCAAGCATAACTCAACTTGAATCTAAAATCTAATGAAGTTTAAGCATAAATCACATTCATAAACTTTAATCACATAAATACATTTCCTAACTACATTTTTTGAACCTGATTCTTGAGAAACAAAGGTTTCAAGGAATACGTAGACAATCTGGGTTGAATATCCCAAATTCGGCCCAATGCGAGACCATCATTTGGTCCGGTTCATTGTACATTATTTGTTTGTTTGCTTAAGAACATGTTTGGTTAAATCTTTTTAGTAGAACGTAGCAACTTGGTTTAGGATCCCCTATATGCCCTAGTCATATAATCAACCAAGCACAGTTAGAAAAATAGCATCTAAGTAAAATATAGAAGACTGATTTTTGGATTGGATAGTTTTGGGTGTCTAACACCTTACCAAACTGTTCCCTGGATGCTTCTTCAATCTATGATAGACCAAATAACTGATACATTGGGTTATGAGTCAATAGAAGTCTTATTCTATGATAACATTACGTTTTTAGGTCTTAGACCTTAATCTAGGGAATAACTCTTAGATTTCGAGAATGACTATCCTCTCATGTCCTCACAAGATGGCTTGTGTCAAATAATATATCAGATTGTAGAGCATGAAAAGATGAATGCAATGCAACAAACCAGAGCTCAATCTAAGCTTCCATGCTCCCATACATGCCGTTTGAAGTGATTCACTTACAAGTAGAACCTGAAACGGTTCTTGTCGGTTTGGTTTTGTTCCAGTTTGGCTTGTCCTGGTTTTGGTTCGTTTTGTCTAGACCGATTAATTGGGTTTGGTTCTTTTTTGATTAGACCGAATCGCTTTAGTTTTGGTTCACAATAAACACCGGTTTGGGTCGCTAGCCTAACCACCAGTTTAACCCTGTCAAACTAACAAGTTTTTGGGTAAAAAGTTCGGGTTCTCCGGGTCAATGGTTTGGGTAACCGGGTCAACATACGGGTTAATGGGTTTGGTTGCCATGTCAAATTCTAGGTTGCTTATTTGAACCCTGGTCAACGGATCACAGGCTAGGTGCAATTGACCATAGACTCGGTCAACATCATCGGGTCGGATCGATACACTTAACTATCTGACGTCGAGTTGACTCAGAGTTGACTTGTATTAGGGTTTATGAGTTGTCTCTAGGTTAATCAGGCAACGAATCGGCGCCACTCTAATTTGTTTTTAATAAAGAAAAATTTTCACATAGACCCCAAGAAGTTTTGGTAACATCATCTACCACCCATAAGTTTCTGACATCATCAATTACCACCCATAATCTTTATACCGTTAATCAAAGAGGCCCAACCCGTTAACAAAGTCCCGTCAAATATTGATGTCAGCTCAAATGAAACTTTTCATAGACAATACTGCCCTTAGAGTAAAGGTAGAAGACCTTTTTACCCTACAACTCTGTAATGATTCTGGTTATGAGAAGAAGCTCCGTTTATGGAGAAAATGATGTCTCCACCTCTGGCAACATCGTTGTCACCGTTCCAGACAAAGAAGATGCTACGGAGGGGAAGAGGTAAAAGAAGACGAAAGGTTGAAAATCAAAGGGAGAAGCAGAACATAGGTAAGAAACCTACCCCCTGCTAACCTCCAGCTCCACCGACAACATCTCACCTCCACCATCAACTTCATCGCAACCCCTGCAAATACCATCTTGAAGCTTTATGGTATTTGCGTTCTCTAATGCGAAATCTATATCTCTTTCGTTCCCCAACCTCCCTCTACAAACTCGCTGACCCAACCGAAAGCCCTCTTCTACGTCTTCAATCCTCGTCTTCAACCCTCGTTTTCAACCTTCCACTGCAAGCTGCAACTCTATCCTCGCCTTCAACCCTCGTGTTGGGTTTTCCTTGGTTCAGAAAATAACTTCATTAAAATAATAACGATAAATAAGCACATTACCAGTACTTCAGTTTTTCAACCTCGTTGGTCTCTGTGGCTTCTCCAGGGGCAGCAAAAGTTGTAAACTTTGAGAGCTGAAATGGCTTCTCCCGGTTCTCTAGTTCTGTAACTTTGAGAACCCCAACAATAATTGCAGCACTAAAGGGTGCAGGTTAGGATTCTGTACTAATGGGTAGAGAACCCCAAGAAAATAAGTTCTCCCATTATTATTTGGGTTTAATACTTTTTCTTTCTAACGTTCAATTGTTGATCTTTGAAGCCGATTTAGGATCAATCAGTTATAATGGGAAAAGCTAGGGGCTGGAAATTAAAATTTTGCAGGGTGCTTCGTCTTTTACCCTCTTTTATTTAATTTTTTTTAATAAAAGGTTCCTTTAATTTTTCATCAGCGAGTTACGGAGGGCCGCTGCTGCGGCTTGTAAGAGAGGGGGGAGGGGGGGATTCAATGCGTCAAGTATTGGCAGGAAATCCTTGCTACCAGAGCGCGTGAGGAAGAAAGTGCTGCTGGGCATTGAGATAAAGATCAGAGAATAATCAGTCTCTGATCTTGAAGGAAGAAGGAGCAGAGAATAAGAAGAGCAGAGAAGAAGAAATAAGATGGAAGGTTGAAAGAAGAAGCAGTATTAGCAGAGAAGGTTAAAAGTGTAATTTTCATTTTTTTTCAATTTAAAATAAGAAGGGTATAAATGTCTATTGCATTTTTAAGTTTCTTCCGTCAGTTAAATGTGTGCGATTAATGATTTTTCAAACTTGTGGGTGATAGATGATGTTACCAATACTTCTTGGGGTCTATGTGAAATTTTTCTTTTTAATAAATAACCGTCGGTGAGTGGATTTGACATGCTTTTTCCGGTAGCTCATGGCGGAGCGTCGGCCACCGCTAGTGAAAATATTTATGTCCCTGGTCTCCTTTTTTTGAGATCTATACACTGGCATAATTTATTTTAGGAAAATTGACATATACTACCCTTATACTTTGTCCTGATTCCAGATACTTTAATAAGTTGTTGAACCGTACGAGTTACCCCTGGTTCAACCATTCTTAAAACAGAGAGGGTAAATATACAATTTTACCCCGTGGTTCAACCATTCTTCATATGCAGAGAAAATTTAGCCAGAAGAGGATTAGGTATGCTTCAAGGAAGGTTTGTGAAGCAACAATTACAGTATCGGCAAAAAGTTCTTCGGCAGAAACTAAGGGAGCCGTCAGCAGCAGAGGAACCATGGCGACGTGGTGGGTTTTTTGCAACTATTGTTCTGACTTACTGAAGCTGCCTACATCTTCTTCTTTTTGTTCCGACTCCATTTCAACAACTATTGAAAAGGTTCTCTGCAACTATTCCCAATCAGACTCTATTGAAAGGGTTTCTTCTCTAATCGTTTGCTTTTTCGCAAATGATAATCTCTCTATTCAGTTTTTTTTTTTTATGATTCAGATCTGAAATCTTTTTCATGTTTCAGATCTGAGATTTCACTCACTGTTCCTATCTTTGTTTCTAGAATTTTCCATAGCTGAGGAATCCATGACTGTTGTACTCGATCAACAGGTTGGAAAGGGAGGTAAAGCCTCTGGGATTCAATCCAGCAACACAGAAGGAGATGGATCTAGTCCAAGCCTCGTCGTAGCCTCTAGGATTCAATCTGCTCAAGTCAAGATCTGCCACAACAGTTCTCATCTTTACAGATGAAGATGAAGCGTTCAATTTTTGGTTGATTTCGTCGCAAAGAACCTTGTCTTCTTGGATGATCAACATAAGAAATAAAACGGGTTTTTTTTTTTAAATAAAGTTGTATCTAGATTCTGTAATGTTTTCATCATGTATGGGCTTGCACTAGACATTGTGTGGGTAGGATTAGTGGAAAGGTGTTGAATGAACGGCAGTGATTCGATGGTACCCTTTATGGGAGGGTTCCAATTAATCCACCTTAATGTGTAATTGTTTGGAGACCTTCTCGTAATTTGGTCCGATTATGGGAAGGACCAAATTACCCTTCTTAACAGGGTTAGTCCCTGCTCTCTGTCTTTATATAGATGATCATTTTCCATTATTGATTAATCGTTAACATATACTGAAAAGGGAGCAGACAAGACTAGCAGAGACTTGAAGCTTAAAACTCTTTGTGGAATTTCTTCTTCTCAAACCTATATGGATCCGGGTATTTTTACTTATTTTAATTTGATTCACCTTTATAGAATTTCTAACAGTGGTATCTGAGCCATGTTGCTCGAATTAAAAAAAAAAAAAAAAAAATTTGAATCAAGTTTACCTTGATTTACCCGGACCACTGTTCATCATTAAAAAAAAAAATCCTACAATTACAAACCAGAAGGCTGGTGAGGTAAGCCAGTCGGCAAGCCCGCAGGCGAGCCAGCAGGCTAGCCCGCAGGCCAGCCAGCAGGCCAGCCCGCAGGCCAGCCAGCAGGCCAACCCGCAGGCCAGCCAGCAGGCAAACCCGCAGGCCAGCTTGCAGGTAGTCCAGCAGAAGCTAGCCCACAGGCCAGCAGAAGCTAGCCCGCAGGCCAGCTAGCAGGCCAACCCGCAAGGCCAGCCTGCAAGCCAGCTAGCTCTAGGCCAGCCCGCACGCTAGCAAAAGTATCTCGCCGTGTTCTGGCGACTTCATCGTTTTCAGACGGTGAAGGAGTTGAACCGATTTTCTTGGCTGATCGTGGGAGCCGTTGTAGCGGTTTACTGACACGTGTTCAATTAGAACACGTCTCCGTTGAACGTTTTGAGAATAAAATGAATATTCTCAAACGGTTATATTCAATGGCATTTTTTGGTAAATTTGAGTGAATAGTAAGGGTCTTTTAGTCCTTTAATAAAACCTTTTGAATTAAAAAAAAAAAATCAACCGATTCTTGTTTTTGGTTCGGATCCTAATCTGACCCAATTAATACTCATATGGGTTGACCCATTGACCCAATTAATATCATATGGGTTGACCCATCCACCCAATTAATACCCATATGGGTTGACCCATGGACCCTAATCTGACCCATATGGATCGACCCATTTAGAACCCATATGGGTTGACCCGAAGACCCTAATATTCACTCAAATTTATTTCTCTGGTGACGTTTAGAAATAATGAATCATTTTTTTATTATATGTAACTTCTTGTAGGTTACGAACCGAATGTCACTATTTACAGTGACTGCACTTTTTATGACAGTATTATATAAACGTTGTTGAATTTCAGAATAGTTACTGTTTTTTAATGACATTTATATAAACGTCGTTAAAAGTTCAGAGTAGTTACTGGTTTAGTGACATTTATGATCTAAACACCACATTATATATAGAAAAACAGAAATAAAGTCCACTGTTTTAGTGACAGATATAAACGTCAGTGTTAAATAAAATAATGAGAAGCCTTTAGAAACTTAACAATGTGATTAGAACTTAGTTTAACACTTATAAAAGCCATTGTTTGGGACAATGTTTTTGTTCCATGAGTGGGAATGTGCCATGAAATAATTAAATTATGGGTTTTCATAGTGGGATGCTTTTATGGACTTAGACATGTAATGTTTTTTTCCTAATAAGTGTCGAAATAGTCTATAATATTTAAAGCTACCAAGTCTGAACCCATAGGCCTAATGCAATCTTGTTGATGAGATTCCATGATTTGAGTTATGATGCTTCCGTTCTGCGGGCTAGTTTCTCAAGGTATGGGACCGCCACCAACGGTATCAAAAGATTGCCATCGAGGAAACCATATGACGAACGTCGTGCTCTTGCCATCTCAGGTGAGTCTTCGTTTGGTCGGTCCGCTCGATCGAGTGAGGGTGATGTTGATGAACTTCACAGAATCAAGAGTCCTTGTCTTGCCATCTCAGGTGATGGGATTTCTGAGGAAGGTTGTTTTCAGGCATCTCGCTTTACTCAGATTGTAGGGAAGGCGTATTGGGCGATCTTGCCATCTCAGGTGTGACCCCAATGACGTGGACCTTACAACTAGTTCTTTTGGGTTTTTCCTATTTTTTCTGGAAAAACGAGACTAGGAGAAATCTGATCAATTGCCCATTTGGTCAGATTCATTGATGTTATTATTATTAGTGACATTTTTGTATTCTTATACACTTTATTATGCGTATTGACTGGTAAATTATTGTTTTGTGTTTACCAGCTTTGGCTTCCCACCTTGCATCCATCAAGAAACTAGATGGTTCTAATTATGAAGAATGGCTAGAATCTGTTTCTGTGACGCTTGCTGTTATGCATCTCGACATTGCACTAAGACATGATGAGCCTCCTAAACCTTCTGAGTCTGCTGACTCTGAAACAAAGAAACTTGCTATTGATTGGGAGGAATCCAACCGCCTCTGCTTAATGGTCATTCAACATAGTATAAATAGGGCTATTAGGGAGAGTATCCTTGATCAGAAGACTGCCAAACTATATCTGTCTGAAGTTGCTAAGAAATTTAAGAAACATGACAAAGCAGAGAGAGGTGCCTTATTGGAGAATTTTACATCGTCTATGTATGATGGAGTAGGGGGAGTTCGCAATCACATTCTGAAAATGACCAAGTATGCGAATAAACTCTCAAAGATGAAAGTGCCCATTGCAGATAGTCACTTGGTGTGGCAGATTATGGAATCTCTTCCTGCTAGTTTTGACAATCTTAGAACATCCTACAATGTCAATAGTCTACAATGGACTATAGATGACATGACTACAATTCTTGTTCAAGAGGAAGAGACAAAGAAGAAGAAAGGACAGACAGTCCAGTTGACCTTACATGAGGGTAATAAAAATACCTAGAAGGCAGATCTAAAAGGAAAGAAGGTAAAAGGAAAATTTGGTAAATTTAAGCAGACTGGTCAGTTCTACAAACCAAAGAATAAAAGCTTCAAAAGGAATGGTCAAGGGTCTACAAAGTTTCAAGGGAAATGCAACTACTGCAAGAAAATAGGACATAAGAAATCTGAGTATTACAAGTTACAGAACAACAGAGAAGAATACAGTTCAACTTGTCACTCAGCCTCAGGACTTGATTATAGGTACTCCTCTAGCTCTAGTCTATTCTGAATTCAATTTAGTTGATGTTTCCCCCACTTCTTGGTGGTTTGATACAGGCGCTAGTATTCATATTACAAATTCTGTGTAGGATCTAAGAAACAAGAGGAGGCCAAGTGATGGGGAGATGCACATCTACGTAGGGAATGGGGAGAAGATTCAAGTAGATTGTGTAGGAGTAGTAGATTTAATTTTGTCTTCTGGTTTTATTTTGAAATTAGACAATGTGGTTTGTGTTCCGTCACTTAGACGGAAACTTATTTCTGTTTCAAGATTAGATTGTAAAGGTTATGTTTTCAACATTGCAAATAATAAAATGGTCTGTTATTATGGATCAAAATTGATTGGTTCTGCTTCATTGTCTGATGGGCTTTATAAACTAGAATTATCTACTACTTCTACATCCTCAATTTATTCCTCTACTGTAAATGTGGCTTTGGGTTCTAAACGTCCTTTGTCTAATGAAGACTCCTCTATGTTATGGCATAGACGTTTAGGGCATATTTCTAAATCAAGAATGGAACGTCTAATCAATGATGGAATCCTGCGTAAGGTTGATTTTTCTGATTTTGGGACATTCATCAATTGTATCAAAGGGAAACTTACTAGAGCTGGAGGAAAAGGGTCATTCCGAAAAGAAGAAGTTTTAGATCTAATTCATACTGATATTTGTGGTCCCTTTACTCCTATTGCAATGGGAGGTTTTCGTTACTTCATTACCTTCATTGATGATTAGTCTCGTTATGGATATGTGTATCTAATTCAAGAGAAGTCTGAATCTCTTGAGGCCTTTAGAATTTTTAAGGCTGAAGTTGAACTGAAAATGGGGAAGAAGATAAAGGCTGTGAGATCTGATCGAGGCGGAGAGTATTATGGTAGGTATGATGAAACTGGTCGCAACCTTGGATCATTTGTAAAATACTTACAGGACTGTGGCATTGATGCTCAGTATACTATGCCTGGTACCCCAGAACAGAACGGTGTCGCTGAAAGGCGAAATCGTACTCTTATGGACATGGTGAGAAGTATGGTAAGTAAGTCTACCTTACCAGACTTTTTGTGGGGGGATGCATTAAAGACTGCAGCGTACATTTTGAATAAAGTGCCAAGTAAATCAGTTTCAAAGACACCTCATGAGTTATGGAATGGTAGAAAATCGAGTATTAATCATCTTCATGTTTGGGGATGCGCAGCGGAAGTAAGACCCTATGATCCTCAGATGAAGAAACTTGATCCCAGGACCATAAGTAGACATTTCATTGGTTATCCAAAGAGGTCAAAGGAATTTAGATTTTATTGTCCATCTCATTCTACCAGAGTTATTGAGTCTGAGCGAGCTGTTTTCTTTGAAGATGACATTTGCCATTAAACTTTTCCGCCTCGCAGTTTTACTTTTGAAGAGGAACACATTGTAGTTCCAATTCCTAGCCTCCCATCATCATCTTCTTGTTATACACCTGGTGAGCAGGTGACTGTGCCTATTCCTGCTCAAGAACTTGCGGAGCCTACAAATATTGTCTCTGTAGCTCCTGTTCCTGATCTCTCTCCTGATGAGCTAGTAGTCAATATTCCTCCTTTGAGGAGATCTGAGCGGACTCAAAAGTCCACCATCCCTAGTGACTTTGTCACATATCTACAAGAGCATGAATATGACATTGGAGCTGAGACAGATCCTGTTTTCTTTCAACAGGCTATTGATAGTGCACATTGTTCTCAGTGGATGGATGTCATGCATGATGAATTGGAATCTATGAAAACTAATGAGGTTTGGGACCTAGTTGAATTGTCCAAGGGTTTCAGACCAATTGGTTGTAAGTGGGTGTTTAAGACCAAAAGGGATGCTAGAGGAGAAATTGAGCGTTACAAAGCCAGACTTGTAGCAAAAGGCTTCAGTCAAAAGGAAGGTATAGATTACACAGAAACTTTCTCTCCAGTGTCCACCAAGGATTCGTTCAGGATAATTATGGCATTGGTTGCACAATTTGACTTAGAGCTGCATCAGATGGTATAAAGACTGCATTTCTTAATGGAGTCTTAGAAGAGGAAGTATACTTGTTACAACCTCCTGGTTTCATGACAGTTGATAATGAGAATATGGTATGTAAACTCAAAATATCTATTTATGGCTTGAAACAATCTCCTAGACAATGGTACTTGAGGTTTGACCAAGTTGTTACCTCTCTTGGATTCAAAGAAAATGTTGTTGATCAATGTATATACCTTAAGATCAGTGGGAGTAGATTTATCTTCCTAGTTCTCTATGTAGATGATATTCTTTTAGCTAGTAATGATAAAGGTATGCTACATGAGACAAAGAGATTGTTGTCCAACCATTTCAATATGAAGGATCTTGGTGAGGTATCCTATATTTTGGGAATAGAGATTCTTCGTAATAGGTCATGTGGTGTTCTTGGATTATCACAAAGAACATATATTGATAGAGTATTGCAAAGGTTTAACATGATTAATTGTGCCTCCACGAAGACTCCTATTACAAAGGGCGATAAATTCACCAAATCTAATTGTCCAAAGAATGAAGTTGAACGGGCTCAGATGAAAGACATACGCTTCTGTTGTTGGTAGTCTTATGTATGCTCAGGTTTGTACTCGACCTGATATCACGTTTGCTATCAGTGTACTTGGACGATTCCAGAGTAATCCAAGGTGGACTCATTGGGTGGCAGCGAAAAAGGTCATGAGGCATCTTAAGGGCACTAGAGACCTCATGCTTACCTTCAAACGGGCTGATACTCTTGAAGTGATTGGATATTCAGATTCTGATTATGCTGAATGTCCAGATGATCTAAAGTCAACATTTGGTTATGTTTTTATGATGGCTGGTGGCGCAGTATCATGGAAGAGTGTAAAGCAAACGATTACTGCTTCTTCTACTGGGCACGCAGAATATGTGGCATGTTATGAAGCCACAGTTCAGGCTCTATGGTTGAGGAACTTCATTTCAGGTCTTCAGGTGGTTGATTCCATATCCAGACCCTTGAAGTTGTATTGTGATAACTCTGCTGCAGTGCAGTTTTCTCAAAATAGCAAGAGTATTTCTGGTTTAAAACACATTGACATAAAGTATTTCTTTATTAGGGAGAAGTTCCAAGAGTCTGTGATTTCTATTGAACAAATCTCTACAAATATCATGATTGCTGATCCACTAACAAAAGCTTTAGCTATAAATGTTTTTCAAGAGCATGTTGTTGGTATGGGATTAGTTGAATCCCTGGATATATTTTGTTAGTGGGAATACAGTTTATAAACACAGGCAGTGTTTATTATTATTATTATTTTTGTACATATTTTGCCTTGAATGATAGTAAAGGCAAGCTTTGAATGAGAGTAAAGGCAAACCTCGAATGATAGTAGAGGTAGTTTTCATGTGTTACCTTCCTCATTTTAGAGGTTGTATTTATAGGTACACTCAGCTAGTAGAGTTACTCTGTTTGAGAACTTGGACTAGTGTGATGGGATTTATGGATCCAATCCCATGATACTTCAGTGTGAAGTATTTATAGTGTGTTTCTATATGAAATAGCTATTTTGGTAGTTCTAGTAGCAGTTTGCCATGTCAAGAATGATTCCAGTGAGCTCTAAATGATGGAGTAGCTAATGACTTCAGTTGGAATTCTGGACTAATTTGGATTTGACATGTTTGATGATCGAGACATGTAAATTCCATACTCTAGCTTTTATACTATTTGTATCCCAAAAGCGGGTAAGGGTGCAAACACTTTGACGTGTAGTGTTCCACGTTGACTTAAGACGTGATAACACTTACGATTGGGTGTTTATGTTCTGATTTGGTCCAAGGGTGTATGGTTAAGGTGAGCTACTTTCAACACTTCCTATATGTGATCACAATCTTTCTAATCCATGGTTGAAGCAATATTCTGTTGCAGCCCAAGTGGGAGAATGTAATGTTTTCATCATGTATGAGCTTGCACCAGACATTGTGTGGGTAGGATTAGTGGAAAGGTGTTGAATGGACGGCTGTGATTCAATGGTACCCTTTATGGGAGGGTTCCAATTAATTCACCTTAATGTGTAATTGTTTGGGGACCTTCTGATAATTTGATCCAATTATGGGAAGGACCAAATTACCCTTCTTAACAGGGTTAGTCCCTGCTCCCTGTCTTTATATAGATGATCATTTCCCATTATTGATTAATCGTTAACATATACTGAAAAGGGAGCAGACAAGACTAGCAGAGACTTGAAGCTTAAAACTCTTTGTGGAATTTCTTCTTCTCCAAACTATATGGATCCGGGTATGTTTACTTATTTTAATTTGATTCATCTTTATAGAATTTCTAACAGTGGTATCAGAGCCATGGTGCTCGAATTAAAAAAAAAAAAAAATTTGAATCAAGTTTACCTTGATTTACCTGGACCACTGTTCATCATTAAAAAAAAAAATCCTACAATTACAAACCAGAAGGCTGGTGAGGTAAGCCAGCCGGCAAGCCCGCAGGCCAGCCAGCAGGCCAGCTCGCAGCCAGCCAGCAGGCCAGCCAGCAGGCCAACCCGCAGGCCAGCCAGCAGGCAAACCCACAGGCCAGCTTGTAGGCAGGCCAGCAGAAGCTCGCCCACAGACCAGCAGAAGCTAGCCCGCAGGCCAGCCAGCACGCCAACCCGCAAGGCCAGCCAGCAGGCGAGCCAGCTCTAGGCCAGCCCGTAGGCGAGCCAGCTCTAGGCCAGCCCGCAGGCTAGCAAAAGTATCTCGCCGTGTTCCGGCGACTTCATTGTTTTTAGGCGGTGAAGGAGTTGAACCGATTTTCTTGGCTGATCGTGGGAGCCGTTGTAGCGGTTCACTGACATGTGTTCAATTAGAACACGTCTCCGTTGAACGTTTTGAGAATAAAATGAATATTCTCAAACGGTTATATGCATTTTTTGGTAAATTTGAGTGAATAGTAAGAGTCTTTTAGTCCTTTAATAAAACCTTTTGAATTAAAAAAAAGAGAAAATCAACCGATTCTTGTTTTTGGTTCGGATCCTAATCTGACCCATATGGATCGACCCAATTAATACTCATATGGGTTGACCCATGGACCCAATTAATATCATATGGGTTGACCCATCCACCCAATTAATACCCATATGAGTTGACCCATGGACCCTAATCTGACCCATATGGATCGACCCATTTAGAACCCATATGGGTTGACCCAAAGACCCTAATATTCACTCAAATTTATTTATCTGGTGACGTTTAGAAATAATGAATCATTTTTTTATTATATGTAACTTCATGTAGGTTACGAACCGAATGTCACTATTTACAGTGACTGCACTTTTTATGACAGTATTATATAAACGTTGTTGAATTTCAGAATAGTTACTGTTTTTTAATGACATTTATATAAACGTCATTAAAAGTTCAGAGTAGTTACTGGTTTAGTGACATTTATGATCTAAACGCCACATTATATATAGAAAAACAGAAATAAAGTCCACTGTTTTAGTGACAGATATAAACGTCAATGTTAAATAAAACAATGAGAAGCCTTTAGAAACTTAACAATGTGATTAGAACTTAGTTTAACACTTATAAAAGCCATTGTTTGGGACAATGTTTTTGTTCCATGAGTGGGAATGTGCCATGAAATAATTAAATTATGGGTTTTCATAGTGGGATGCTTTTATGGACTTAGACATGTAATGTTTTTTTCCTAATAAGTGTCGAAATAGTCTATAATATTTAAAGCTACCAAGTCTGAACCCATAGGCCTAATGCAATCTTGTTGATGAGATTCCATGATTTGAGTTATGATGCTTCCGTTCTGCGGGCTAGTTTCTCAAGGTATGGGACCGCCACCAACGGTATCAAAAGATTGCCATCGAGGAAACCATATGACGAACGTCGTGCTCTTGCCATCTCAGGTGAGTCTTCGTTTGGTCGGTCCGCTCGATCGAGTGAGGGTGATGTTGATGAACTTCACAGAATCAGGAGTCCTTGTCTTGCCATCTTAGGTGATGGGATTTCTGAGGAAGGTTGTTTTCAGGCATCTCGTTTTACTCAGATTGTAGGGAAGGCGTATTGGGCGATCTTGCCATCTCAGGTGTGACCCCAATGACGTGGACCTTACAACTAGTTCTTTTGGGTTTTTCCTATTTTTTTGGAAAAACGAGACTAGGAGAAATCTGATCAATTGCCCATTTGGTCAGATTCATTGATGTTATTATTATTAGTGACATTTTTGTATTCTTATACACTTTATTATGCGTATTGACTGGTAAATTATTGTTTTGTGTTTACCAACTTTGAGCTACTTTCAACACTTCCTATATGTGATCACAATCTTTCTAATCCATGGTTGAAGCAATATTCCGTTGCACCCCAAGTGGGAGAATGTAATGTTTTCATCATGTATGGGCTTGCACCAGACATTTTGTGGGTAGGATTAGTGGAAAGGTGTTGAATGGACGGCTGTGATTCGACGGTACCCTTTATGGGAGGGTTCCATTTAATCCACCTTAATGTGTAATTGTTTGGGGACCTTCTGGTAATTTGGTCCGATTATGGGAAGGACCAAATTACCCTTCTTAACAGGGTTAGTCCCTGCTCCCTGTCTTTATATAGATGATCAATTCTCATTATTGATTAATCGTTAACATATACTGAAAATGGGAGCAGAGAAGACTAGCAGAGACTTGAAGCTTAAAACTCTTTGTGGAATTTCTTCTTTTCCAAACTATATGGATCCGGGTATGTTTACTTATTTTAATTTGATTCATCTTTATAGAATTTCTAACAGATTCTTCTCATCTTTTCTGAGATTAATGAAAGATGTCTCTGAAATTTCTAGAGTTCTCTATCTTCGTTCTCTTACATTTGACATGGTATCAGGGCTGGTTTACCCCGTCTTATGTTTTTTCTGGATCTCTCTAATTCTTCTCTCCATTTCGTCGATCTATGGAGAATTTCATATATTTGTTGTTCTGTAGAGGTTGCATTATTCTGCGGATTGACTCTTCGACGATTTTTTTTTGGAAATTCTGTTCTTTAGAGGGTTTCAACGATAGGTTCAGTGGTATGTTTGTTCTTCGGCATTTTTGTCTTCAAAGGTTACAGTCTGGTTCTGTGGTTTGTTCTAATCTGTAGTTATTTTTTTTTCTTCTCTTGATATTCAGATCTGGCATTTTCTTGACATCTGACGTTTTCTTGACATATGTGGTGGTTTTCTGCTTCTGTGGCCAATCCTCACAAAGCCCATTGGGATAAATTAAATTGGCAATATAAAGTAAATCATTTCGCCAAATCGAATCGGATTTCTTAGATCTCCTCCTCTGCTACTCACTTTCTTTTTATTTTTCAGTTTCATGGATGATGTATTAGTTACAGAAAAGATCATAAAAAAAATTTCACCTCTATTATTCAATCTCCTGCACGAAACCTAAGACTGGGCTAAAGGGTATTTTGGTCATATTCAAGAGAATAAATGGGTTAAATCGTAAGACTGAACTAGTTTGTCATTGTAGTGTAAGTTAAAGGATAATATGAGTCCAGTTCAATAACTTTAGGGTTTTCACACAAGTTAAAGGATAATATGTAAGTTATTAAGGTATCTGGAATCGGGATAAAGTACAAGGGTAGTATCTATCAATTTCCCTTTATTTTAAGTTTTACTAGTCTAAATTTTTTTTCGAAGGGTACAAACCCTTGACAAGTTCGTTCGAAGAGTTGAAGAGAAAAATCTCTCCCTTTTTTCAATTCAGTCAATTATATAATCTTTACAATTATTAACCATCGATCCTAAGTTTGTAAGGGAGACTCTAATACCAATTGTGAAAATTTTATTTATCTCTTTAGGGTTTTCACACAACCCATTACAATAACTTATCTCAATAGGGTTTCAATTAACCCTAATGATCTCCATACAATACCTAGAACACAATGAGAAATGATACAAACAATGTAAGTCATACCTGTTCGTAGAAATTGATTTCCATCCGATTCCATGCTTTGGCTTGAGTCTTCCATAGCCCTTAGGAGATCCCCTTTCAGTCTCTCTATGTATGGGAGTAGAGAGAGGAATAAAACAACTTGGGCTGCAGGGACTCTAAACCTAGTATTTATAATACTATTCTAAACCCTGGACCACCATTACAATGGACCAGATTAATTTATCTCCAACCCGTGAAGAACCAAACCAGCATGAGTCTAATAATTAATTCAGCCCATAAAATATTTCTTACACTTTTGACCTGACCTGACTTGTTTTTAACCCTTAATCGTTAAGGTGCTGGACATCCTGAACCCTAATCCATCACTTCGGTGGTAGCCATTACCATTACACTGGCTTACTTTGTTACGTGTCGTACAAGAATTATCACGTGGAGGTCTTGTGGTGTCTTGCATGGCTGTTTGTAGAATATGTTTCCATGTTGTGTTCGCTATAACCATGGCGAGGTAGCCCATTTATTTGCTAGTCGAAATCGGAAGGGTATCTCTTAATTCCAAATATATCTCTTGTAAAAGATGAGGTCAAGGCTTCCTTTATTACGCCTACATTCAATTGTCATTATTTCTCTTTCTTACAATTTAAGTTAGTATCGTTCCAGTTATAAACCATACTTGATGGCCTTTGGATGGTTCCTTATCCACAATTCTAATAATGTACTGAAAAAAATGTCCTAGAATATAGAAAAAATACCGATACAAATAGTTTTGGAACGATTAGAAGTTTGTGATTGCAACGGTTCATTCTTGCCATACACGAATGCTCACATTGCCTTACTCACTATTGGACCTATTCTTATAAAGAGCACTATTTTTCTTTAGTAAGGTACCTGATGGTCCTTAAAAAAAAATAAGAAAGCAAAAAAAAAAAGGTTACCTGATGGTCCTGATCCATGCCAACCACACCCACCTCGAATCCGAATCGTCTCCTATGCGTACGGGCATAGGAGAGTCGACGGAGACCGTCGGATGACCGCCACGTGGAAATGCGGTCATCCAACGGTCTTAACCAAAATGGCCGGTAGACTCACATGGTGGAGCTCTTAACACTGAAAAATTCAGCCATTTTGAAAATTTTCTTCTTCAAAAGAGGCGAGGGAAAGAGAAGATGAGAGAGGTGAGGGAAAAAAGGATTTACGAAGCAGAAGCCAAGAGGAGAAGACAAAGCAGAATCCAGGAGGAGAAGACGAAGCAAAAGGCAAGAGGAGAAGACGCAGAATCCAGGAGGAGAAGACGAAGCAGAAGGTAGGAGGAGAAGACGCAGAATCCAGGAGGAGAAGACGAAGCAGAAGCCAGGAGGAGAAGACGAAGCAGAAGGCAGGAGGAGAAGACGAAGCAGAGAGGGAAAGAAAGAAAAAAAATTTCTTTTCACTCAGACGAGAGTCGTGAGACAGAGAAAGAGAAGACGAGAGAGGAAAGGGAAAAAAGGAAATCCAAAGCAGAGAGGTGGAGAAGACGAAGCAGAGAGGTAAGTTTGTCTCCGCCAATTCTCATTTTGTTGAATCCGAATCTGCTTCCATCAGTCCATGTGTAATACTTCACTTGTTTCCTGTAGAATTTAAAGAAAAGCACAATCAGTCCATGTGTAATACTCGTTTTGTATTTGCTTGAGTCTGATCGCCACCGAAAATCCTGCTTATTGTGTGGTTTTAGGACTTATTGTGTGCTTGTTTTAGGGCTTATTGTGTGGTTTTAGGGCTTATTGTGTGGTTTTAAGGCTTATTGTGTGCTTGTTTTAGGGCTTATTCTTGGTATAAGATTCTTGTAATATAAGTTTTCTTTGGAATTTATTCACAGTTCAACCTGTTGATTGATCTGTTGTGTTGGGTAACATGAGACTTTGGAATTTATCCTAGGAGTTGGCCTGCTGATTGATCTGTTGTGTTGAATTGAAATAATTTCATAGTCAACCTGATTATCTTTTATTTTAATATTAATAGCTGAGATGAGGATATATATATATATATATATATATATATATATATATATATATATATATATATATATATATATATATATATATATATATATATATATATATATATATATATATATATATATATATATATATATGTTATTATAGGTTATTCTATTAATAACATGGATGCCAAATGTGAGTCATGTGGTGTGACATGTGTGACATGTACAACCAATAACAGAAATTTTTTTGGAAGGAAATACTATCGTTGCCCGAGGTGTCAGATGTTTGTTATGTGGGTGGACCAATTAAATCAATGTCTATGTGGAGCCGGGCAATGCAAAGTTAGAATGGCAAAAACAACTCCAAATAATGGACGACAATTCCGGTGTTGCCCACGTTCCACAGGGGTCAGTGTTAATCTACTAATTGTCATTTTCAATAATAGTTGTCATGTACACTTGGTCCATTTTCAATGATAGTTTTCTTATAAAATTGTCTTGGTGCAGGTGGATAATCCTGGATGCGGGATGTTCGAATGATTAAACAGATCAGTATGTTCTCAGGGTGGTAGCACCGCACATGCAATTGCTTAGTCAGGGGAATGCTCCCAGCAAACAGGAGAAAGCTCCCAAATGACAACATTAAATACAACAAGTGGTAGAAGTACGTCTCCAACTTATCTGAGAGGCTACTTAAGAGGAGCCATCAGAGCTAATGCACAAAATTCTAGGTTGTATGAAGAGCTCCTTGAAGCTGTCGAGAAGCTACAATTGAAGAATCCTGAAGATTGAACTGATTAGTTGACTGTAGTTTGTTGCTAGTATTTAGTAATTTTTTTTCCTTTTTTTTTTTTTAAGTGATATGACATTCGTACTGTATATGGTATTTAGAAGAATTCCAAGGCATCAACATTTCATGAGGCAGGATAAATTACTCTTCCAATTTATGAATGCTTTGTTCCAATAGAGGGATACAGGCGCTTGAAACTTTAGTGTTTAATTCAAAAGAAACTGTGCCATATGAGTTCATGAAATTAATCAAAACAATGGATTTAGGAGTGATCATGGATTCAAAAGAAACTTTTGAATTCTAGCTTTTGAGATTTGACATCCTTCTGAATGGCATGCTTGAAAGCTGCACCAAATCCAAGCCACACCGGGAGATGAAATCTGGTCTGAGTCCATGCAAAGATCCATGGAATTGCACGTAGTAATTCAATGCCCCCACTAGATGAAATCTGGTCTGAGCCCATGCAAAGATCCATGGAATTGCACGTAGTGATTCAAAATATCGTTTTCAATAAGAGTCAATAGAAGGTTATTGTAATTCAAGATTTTTAATTTTAGATCTCCTTAGTAAACGAAAATTCAATTCAGGAGATGTAGGTCAGCATATATAAAGCATGCAAACCATTCTGAACAAAAATTAAAAACAACAGTTGCAGAGGCCTGTAATCTTCTACAACCTCCACAAAGTCTCTTTGGGCTTCTTTCCGTCTTGTGGGATATTGGAATTAGAGAACAAGTGACTGTAATGAGTGCAAGAAAATGGGTGCCTCACCAACTTCGTTTGGTCCATCCACTCACCCAATTCCCATTTCCGGGAGAACAGATTTGAATTTATGCTGCTGATAAAATCCTTATGCAGATGCATTCCATCCTGAGCAAATTTATGGGGATGCATTTCATCATCCTAAACAAGTTCATGGAGATCATTTCATACTAGCATGTTTGCAGGGGATGCTTGAAACAAAGCAGGTGGTCAGTTTGGCACACAAACAGTAAGTATGATCTTTTTTTTGCTTAATTTGGATTGGACATTAGCAAGAAGTAGACTAGCCTGTAGCAAAAAAAACCTGAAACTTCTTGTATTTTGATGATGATAAACACAAGTAACTATCTTAAAGCAGTTCATAAATAGAGTTCTCTTCCACTCTAACCTTTACATACCATAGGAATTGCTAGACACCCAGGAATGAAGTCCCACCATAGCCAGGTGATCAAGTATAGAAAAACAGAATCTAACAGATATAATTCAAACCATTCATGATTTATCAAACTGAATAATAAGAACACAAATCATCCACTGTGTTGTGTATATGCATACATATATTCCATTATCCTCTGTATTTGGTATAAACAAAACAACCAAGTGTACTGTCTTCAGATGCTTCACTTCTTCCATAATAAATTTGAATTCTCTTCTCTTGCATTAATGGAATGGTTTCAGAAACTGGTGCTTCCTCTACTGTACTATCTTCAAATGCCTCACCATCACATGCTCCAAGGTACTTCAAGATAAAAAAAAAAATGAAGATTGCAGCTACTCTTGAAGGGAAAATAGAGTGGGTTCATCAATCATTGAGGCCAAGTGTGTCTATGAAATGGAAGAAAGAAAAAGGAAGAACTAGATAGAGCTTGTGTCTAGCATACCTAAAGGTCCTAGGCACCATATGAAAAGTCCCATAATATCCATATTTCAAACTCACAGACACTGCAGAAAGAAGAGAAGACAACTTCTATCAGAATTTATCAAAGTACAGCAATGAAAGAGAAGCAAAAAAATAGCCCTAAATTACATGCCACATAACCATAGAGTTATCGGAGCAAGCATTCCATGCACAGCCTAAAATTCCATGCACAGCCTAACATTCCTAGATAGCAACAGAGAGAGGTAGAGAGAGAAAGAGAGGGAGCAGCATATATAGATGCTAGTATCCTAGTTGAACAAGTAAAAAGCAGCCTTCTCTTGCATGTCTCGTGTAAGATATAATGTCCTACTCCCCTTAAAGCTAACAAATAATTAAAGATCTCCTATTGATCTTTATGTAAGAAAAAAAACTTCCATAACACATAATAGATTTCATCACTGATTAACCTCTAAACCACTAACCATGGGAGATAATATAAGAAGATGATCTACCATGTGTCTCCATAACCATTAACCTCATAACCATTAAGTACAAGTAATCATTACCTACTGGTAAGAAAAGAAAACCTGTGTCTCCATGGTAATACCTTTGTTGAACTGTCTCTCTACCATTGATTGAAAATTTACAAAAATTTGATTAAAACTCAGATTTCCTTTTTAAAAGATAAACCAGGAATATGGTGAGTAATCATCAATCAAAGATCAAATAATATCTATACTGTTGAACACTAGGTATAGGGACTGGTCCCCAAATATCAGTGTATTTTTTCTTGAGGTGTAGTACTATGGGTGTAAGAAGATACAAATGACAACTTACAACTCTTGTTCTTTTGACAATTAGAACATATAAAATGAATTTTGGAAACTAAAATCAAAATTTAACCAGTGTTTGACAGAGTCTCAATGACTAATTTCTGAGGGTGTCCAAGTCGAAGCTTACCACACTTTATTTGAAACAGAAGTAAACCCGTTTGAAAAGAAAACAACAGCATCACTACACTTGCTATTAGTTCCACCATTGCTGATTGTATCAACAAAATGATCTACCTTAGAACCAGGAAAGGAGGATGAAAGTTTATACAGTTCATTTCTTTTATTCTCCGATGCCAAAATCACCAGGAAAGGACTGTTACAATATCAGCAAAAACTGCATACGTAACAAATAGATGAAGGGTTAAAAAACCATTGAATTTTCTTCTTCGATGCATCAGCCTAACATTCCATGGACAGTTCCATTTCAGTCTTCATCATATAAAACCATGATCATAAAAAAGAAATTGGATAATGCAATCAAAATTATATAATTACCTTAAACTCTTATTAAATATCAGCACTCATTCAATTTGAACCAGGTGGACCTTGATTGTATCTGCAATGAAATAGAAGTACTTAGCATTATAAGTATTGTATATCGATATATAATGTACCACAACAAGTTGAAACTTTAGTGTTTCACCTGAAACTACTAGAACAAGCAGGTTGAGAATAATGCTCCATCACTCTTGAGGATTGGGAAGAGAACAACGTCGAGTCTGAATGATCCAACGGTGTCTATAAGAAAAAGATTGGCTCAATTTTTTACACAAAAAATGCTTAAATGGGGACATACATTAAATACTTGTATTCCAAATCATTACCATTAAATACGATGTAAAGGAAGGGTAAATCTCCGATGATTGAGGAGTTTTAGAAGGTGCCAAATGGGGAGCTTCAGGAGGTGCCAGGGGAGCCAATGAAGGTGACTGGTTCCGAGTAAATTTCTTTCCCTTTCTTCCCTTTTTTAAACAACCTCTATGTCTTCTGCCACCTTTCTGCCCTTCTTTCCTCTTTAAACCCTTCACATTTAAGTAGGTAGTATGCTCTCTTGGGACGGGATCTTCAATTCCTAGATCTTGTAGTTGCATATACAAGTCAGTAGTTGCCTTGGTAATCAGTGAATACCCCTCTTCTGAATTACTAGCTAGTGATGCTAATTTCATCAATTTAGGACAAAAAACTGTGTAACGTTGTGTGCAATCTAAATTAAGGTCATCTTCAATTTGGTTTCCCTTGCTATCTTGCACTATACTGTGTCTTGTTGTCTTCGTCCACCTCCTAAAAATATAGGACTCAGGTATAAATTCTATATCTTCCACATGTTCTAAAATTTTCAATGCATGACAACACAGAATGCCAAATGTGTAGAACTTCCTGCAACTGCAATCTATCGAAGCCTCAGATGGTACATAGACAACTTTATACTCAGCTTGTTTACCCCGGAGGCCAACTACATACACATGTAGATCAGGACTCAAACATTTACCTTTTATGTAGCATGCACTACTTTCCACATATTCTTCAGGGAATGTTGTAAATATTGTTGGTGTATAAATTTCTACAGCCTGATTCATGATGAAGGATCTTGGATACATATTCTTCACAAATTTATTTTTTGCATCAAACTCAGCCTTTAACTCATTTTCTCGCTTATGCTCAAGTACCCTCTCAAAATGCTTAAAAAACTGTACCACATCCAAATGAGGGCTTAAATAGTCTTTTAAATCCCTATTAATACTCTCACTGAGTTGTGTACTCCTTATTCCTAAGGTGAGAGTCTTCTTCATGAAACACTTGGCCCATTTCTCTTTCACAATATAGGTACGATATAACCATGAATTTTCACTAATATCATATTCTGTTATCATCTGCTCCCATGCTTTTTCAAATTCCACTTCCTCTTCAATCTCAAACATATATTTTCTGAATTCTGTTAAAAAGCTACATCCATCAATCATTAGGTTGCCTAAGTGTTTAATGCCATTTTGCATAAGATGCCATGAACACAACCCATGCCATGTACCTGTTAGAACTTGTGGTATTGCCTTTGCCATTGCAGCATCTTGATCAGTAAAAATTGTTATTGGTATTTTTTGACCATGTGCTAGAAGGAACTTCTCAAACAACCATTTGAATGATTCGGTTGTCTCATACATTAATGCAGCCCCAAAAATTATTCCTCCTATATGATGATTGAATCCTGAAAATACGCCAAATGACATATTTTCTTTGTTAGTGCCAAATGAAGTATCAAATGTCACTACATCACTAAAGACTCCATAATCTATCCTCATCCTATGATCAGCCGAAAAAATATTTGTAATCTTGTCCTCAGAGTCTAGCTGTGTATAATAAGTAAAAGAAGGGTTGTTAGAAATTTTATCATCAAAGTACCTCAATACACTAGCTGCTTCACAGTAGATAATTTATGACATCTACCCGGGTGTGTCCAAGGTTCCTTGTCCCACCTACTTGCTTAGCCATATAGTCATAGGAAGCCTTAGGTCGGATTCTTGAATCATCCACCAAATCTATCTGAGAGGCTTGTACACTCGACACGTTCCGTTGTGAACGCATATAATGCATAGTAGCTGGTAGGTGGAGAAGATGATTGTGATCTTCAATAAATTTATAACATTCATATTATTCTTCATTATATAAATAATGAATCCCCATTCTTGCAGGACATCCAGTCCTTGTCTCTTCCCGAGACAAAACGGTATGAATATCCCGTTTATCAGCTTTCCTATATCCACCTTTGTTGCATGCAAACATTCTCGAAGTTAAGAGTTTCTTACTCTTATCAGGTTCCCTTCTCCAATTATAAGTATCTCTTCTAATACCAAAACCCATACTTCTCCCATATGCATTATAAAAATTATATACTTCTTCCTCAGACCTAAACTTCATTCCAATAACAGGCATATCTCCAACATCTTCCTCAATGTTGTGATCTCCCATTTCTTTGATAGTCTTGAATAAACCATTAATTCAGAGTCAAAGCTTTTTAATCAGATTGATTGTGATGATAGTATCTCTTACTGTCAAATCACACAATAAAAGAAGAATCAGTTAGCTTTCACAAATTTCACAAACGAAATGAAAGAAGCAAAGCAAAACCATAAATTTCACAAACGAAATGAAATAAGCATCAATTAGCTTTCATCATTGAATCAAAGTTGCCCTTAAGAATGCCAAAGATGAATTATCAGCTAACTTATAAACCATCATATATCAATGTCAGAGGACTACATAATATCAAATTTTGTATATCAATGGAGCCACCACATAGTAAATATATATGGGACCATGAAAATAAATTCATGTGTAAATAAAACTTCCACGTTCCTCCATTGTTCAGGTTCACTAGGAGTTAGTTTCTCCTCTGCAAAACTAATATTGGATGCAGCTAATTGGGATTGGGGACATGAACGATTCTTGCATCATTTCGGAATCGGTTGAAACCATAAAAATGGAATCAAAAGAAAAAACAAAGAAATCACAAAAATTTGTGAGTTCTTGGATTCTCTGATTCAATGAACTTGGGAAAATCAAAGATGAGAGAAAAGTTTTTCTATTCTATATTATGGGAGACAGATGCACATCCAATAAAAAAAAGAAAAGAGAGCGATCTCAACAATAGCGGGGTATATTGGAATCTCATACGCTAACAGGGAAAATAAAAGTACAAGAAAGATCAGTAGCCAGTCACTTTGACTTCAAAAAGGAGAGAGAGAGAGAGAGAGAGAGAGAGAGAGAGAGAGAGAGAGAGAGAGAGAGAGAGAGAGAAGTAGACACCGACAGCATATACTTCATTTTCCCATATATCATTCATCTGGTTATAAATGATAGCCATGTTTTATTTAATGTAAATAATGTAACCCTCATCTCATCCGGTAAGGAACATTCTTAGTCACCTCTCCATGCCTTCTATATTTATTTTCTAATGCAGGTAATCTTTCATATTCCCATAAACTTACCTTTTCTCTTCTAAAACTAGTTTGAAATTAATTTGTAGCTGTTATGACCTTCCAATCTTAACACTCTCAAACACCTTCCTTAGTTTTAAATTTCTAGCCGTTATTCCCTTCCAATTTTAGAATATATGCAGCTCTCATTATTTTGAAAAAATAAGAAAAAAAATCTATTACAAAATCTCACATTAAGATTTGGTTTAAAATAGTGAATCCATCTCTGTATTTTCTAAGGTCTGTAATAGATTCTATAATCAAAGAATGTCTTATTCCACCTGTTGTGCAGCTTGCAAATCTTTGAGAAGAAGATGCCCTCAAGATTGTATCTTGGCTCCTTATTTCCCTTCAAATGATCCTCAAAGATTTGCTTCTGTTCATAAAATCTTTGATGCCAGCAATACTACAAAGATTTTACAGGTATTAATCTTAGCTAAATCAAATTTTAGCTAATGAGTTTTAGTTAAATCTTAGCTAAAGATTTTACAGGTATTAATCTTAGCTAAATCTCTTCTTTTTAGTTAAAAGAGAGATGCCACTATTGAGTTTATAAGTTTTCTGCCTTTTCTATTCATTAATGAATGTAAACAATGATCTGTTTTTTTTAATCCAAAAAAAAAAAAAAAAAAAAAAACAATAAGCAGGATTTTTGGTGGTTATTAGACTCAAGCAAATACAAAACGAGTATTAAACATGGACTAATAGTGCTTTTCTTTAAATTTTACAGGAAGCAAGTGAAGTATTACACATGGACTGATGGAAGCAGATTCGGATTCAACAAAATGAGAATTGGCGGAGACAAACTTACCTTTCTGCTTCGTCTTCTCCACCTCTCTGCTTTGGATTTCCTTTTTTCCCTCTCCTCTCTCGTCTTCTCTTTCTCTGTCTCACGACTCTTGTCTGAGTGAAAAGAAATTTTTTTTTCTTTCTTTCCCTCTCTGCTTCGTCTTCTCCTCCTGCCTTCTGCTTCGTCTTCTCCTCTTGACTTCTGCTTCGTCTTCTCCTCCTGGATTCTGCGTCTTCTCCTCCTGCCTTCTGCTTCGTCTTCTCCTCCTGGATTCTGCATCTTCTCCTCCTGCCTTCTACTTCATCTTCTCCTCTTGGATTCTGCTTTGTCTTCTCCTCTTGGCTTCTGCTTCGTAAATCCTTTTTTCCCTCACCTCTCTCGTCTTCTCTTTCCCTCACCTCATTTGAAGAAGAAAATTTTCAAAATGGGCGAATTTTTCAGTGTTAAGAGCTCCACCATGTAAGTCTACCGGCCATTTTGGTTAAGACCGTTGGATGACTGCATTTTTACGTGACGATCATCCAACGGTCTCTGCTGACTCTCCTATGCCCGTACACATAAGAGACGATTCGAATTCACCCACCCCCACACACACACCCCACGAGAGGGAATTCTGCATGATCATCATGATAACATGGTTAACCATTGCATAGTACCAGTTATTAGCTAAATGTTCTTTTCAAAACCCGGACTTTGTTGTACTCTCAAGCTACCTCCAGCCCATCAGAAGTACTTATTTTTGTCTTCATTATGAAAAGGATGACTCGTTCTTACACATTTTTTTGGAGCCTTTCCCACGCCCTCTATTTTTTGCCACATGCACGATGTGATTTGGCATTTTAATCATTTCATGGATAGAAACCTGTAGATAGGTCATATTTCCAATTTAATTATACTTTTCTATCATATGACACCATGCATGCATGGGTACTTTCTACTTGTCTTTTCAAAATCTGTTTATTCAATATTTAAAGCATCATAATAATACGTGTAGAAGTTAGATTGGTCGTACCTTTAAGACATGACTTGGTGACTGTAGTCATACACTGGAGTAGGGCACCAACCTAAGTGCCACTTTGTTGGGCAAGGGTACCATAGCAAGTGTGTAAGAACGCTCGCCATTAAATGAACTTAAGACAAAAATAAAAGTATACAAGTAAAAATGAAATCTGTCATGTTGATGGCGTATCTACTCTTCGATGAAGAGGTGACACATGTATCGAGATGTGTCAATCATTAAGTAATTCTACTCTTTCGAGGAAACAGCGTGCATGCTGCCACATGTTAAGTCCACAAGTACTTAGTGTATAGTTGCTAGAATTCTATCAACAAACTAACTCTATCTACACTCTGGAAAGGAATAGGAAAGGAGTCCAAAGGCGTATTATGGGCCACAACCTCAACCATCTATGATGCTCATTGGACTCCTAGGAAGACAGCAGATAGGTCGTCTCCCAGTCGTGAGATCATCATCAAATAGTTACAGATTATAACCGACTGAAGTCTTTAGGTGATAGTTACCTATATCAACTCCACTATCTCAATGGTGTATTCAGCACCACCTCAGAAGGCATTGGCCTATATAAACACTCGATGGTCATAGGTAAAGGGACAGATGAATACACATTGTGAGAATACTCAAACCTTACCTTACTCTCTAAAGAGCTTATGAACTCTTGTAATCTCCATATTGTTTGCTCCGTTACTGACTAGATCGTTGGAGTGGCCGCCAGACTACCCAGTCAGATATCCTTCTTTTGTTTTAGGTTATGGGCCATGTTAGCATTATCTTTTTTCAGCAGCCCACCATGGGACCCGTTTGAGTGTATTCTCATTTTAAGTTTAATCACAATATCAAAGATGGTGAACACACATAATAACTATCGTGGGAAGAATACACAGGCGAGCAGGACTTCATCCCGTCTTGAAGAACCTGCCGGGAATGATGGAGCTTCCCTCCCTTTCAGCTCCAATCCATTACCTGAGCCACTACCCATGACTACAAATCCAGAGGCAGAGTATGCTACTTAGGAGCAGTTCAAAGCCATCTCGGCACAGCTAGCTGCCATAGTCGAGTTGGTCATGCCAGCTGGGACAGCCAAAAATAACTAGGTCCCGGCAACTCTTCCACCTTTACCACGGTAAGAACTGGGAACCCAGTTGATCTCGACATACCAACCATTCAGGGAGACCTCTTCGTAGCCGCAACCCAACTAGGCAAACGTCGCATGCTGAGGACCAGGCATTGTCCACTAGTAATGCTCCTCGAATGTTTGTCCATGACAAGCGCAAAGATCACATGGAGAAGTACCTATACCTCCACTTTAATCGAGCATTCAAGCTCGATTGGATGCTGCCCGTGCAGAAAGGGTAGCAACCGACTGAGTTGCAGCAGAGCGATCTGCAGCAGAGAAAGCAACTGTCGACTTGCTAGTAGCCAAGCATGCCACAATAGAAAGGATCATTGCCGAGACAGTGGTTGTCGAGTTGGCCACCGCTGCGGGGAATGCTAACATATTATTTGCTAGCCCTTGTCACTGGTTTCACAGTTTCAACACCTCAAAGGCAATACAGAACCGACTTCTCACAACACCCCCACACCAACTCCAACTCCTGTCGTAGCTCCACAGCTTGGAACCATAGAGCATCAGTTGGTAACTCTCTAAGCTCACTTGCATAAGATGGAGAAGAGACAGGCGGGGTCTTCTGCCCTAACAAAGAAGAAGGAATATTACGTCGACATGGCCTTGGCCCTAGAGGTCATGGACACCTTTGCCTAAGCACTTCACAATGGTAAAGGTTGATGCATACAACGGTACCACAGACCCACAACTCCACCTGGATAACTTCTCATCCATGATGCTGTTGCATGGTTACTCAGATGCCATTCTCTGCAGGGCCTTCCCCGCCACTCTAAAAGGTCCAAGGTAACTTTGGTTCAACAACCTACCAGTGCACTCCATCAAGAACTTGGATCAGCTGAGTAATCGATTCTTTGAACACTTCCAGACTCAGACGACACCAAAGAAGACGGTTGTTAACTTGATGGCAATTAAACAAAAGTCAGTTGAGTCACTGAAGGCTCAGATTCAAAAATGAGGTCTTGGAGATCAAGGACCTCGACCCAACAGTTATCTACACAGCTCTAATGTCAGGTATCTCAGATTCAGAGCTTTTAAAGTTTGTCTACAAGAAGCACCCTACGAACATCACCGAGCTGTGAGCTCGGTGCGAGAGTTGCATTGTTCTCAAGTGATTCATGCTATTAAGTAAAATTTAAATAAACTTGTACACCGTATCATGAGGTGTATTTTATGCTATTATTCGATACTAGTAGGCTTGATAGCTGGGTCAGAATTTGTGATGATTGATTGAGTAATAAGATTTTATAGCCACACTAATTAATGGCAATCTTGTAATTAATGTAGCCCCAAATGGGAGACTGTAAAAAATTATATTTAGTGTGGGCTTAATTAATTATTGGACTGGTTAATTAGTTGGAGTCCATATTATTGGTTTGATTGGTCTGTTTTTGTCATACCCCAATTCTGGTCTAACCAAAATGGAGTGATGAACCTTCAATAAACCAACGGTTCACCCAGGATCTCGCATAGATCGCACCCACCATATCAAACCACACACATTCCACATTAAAAGTCAGAGGTAATAAACAATTAAGCGGAAGTCTTACAGATAATGAACTGAGGGTCTAACAGTGATAAATAAATATTTAATCTAATTATCTTCAAACCACAAGACATAGAAATAAATAATCAATTACATATCCGATGTTCAAATTGAAACTAAACCTAAATAAAAACACATTGGTTGCACTCGCATGATGAATCATGTGCATCTTCTTCAGCTTCTACGTCTATCACAGCAACGTGTCCATACGTCGGCGCATTTATATATTCTTCAACGGTAGGACCTGCATCATCAACTAAAAATATTCGACGTCGAAAGGGTGAGCACACATCATGGCTCAGTGAGCAAACAAAATAATACAACAAACATATGCATGAATTCAATTCATATCTTTGGTCTGGTTTTTAAGTTTACAATGTGTTATAGAAAGGTTTGGTGGCCGCTGCACCTCTATACACGAGTGTGCGAATCTACCCAATGGATCAAACATCATTGCCGTCCCACATGCACCCATCATGGAATAGAGACAGAGCTAAAGTGTCTGGATCAAACACCGCATCACACTTCTCCTGATGCCCTACCCATACCAACACGTAAGCCCTTATTAGCAAGGGCTTACAAACTGAGCTCGCAACTAACCAATCCTAATGCCAAATAGTGTATCCAAGGCCTCACCCTAGCACCCTTCAATATTTCCATAGAGATAGAGCTAAAGCCCCCCGGCAGAGTCAGAGACCACACGGTCTGAGACCACCTCCCCTGATGCCCTACGAGGTAATAGTTCTACAAAGGTAATGGCGATACGACGATGTTAGTGGGCAAGACTTGAGCAGAGATAGAGCTAGAGTCTAGTGACGAGGTCGAAGACCACCATGCCACGTCCTCCCCCTGATGCTCGACTAGCATCCAACACACCAACCACACACATATATTCACATGCCTATTCCTAACATCATCATCATCATCATGTTATAAATAAACAGAATTAAATATGCATGAACAGTAATAGCAGGAATATTGGATGACATATGAGATGCACATTCCAAGCATACAAGCACAGAGTCAATCATGGCATTGGACTCAATAAAAATAAATAGTTTGTTATTATCCAATTAGTTTAGGTCTTGTTCCCTCACCTGTTAGCAATTCTCGATGTCTTTTCAAGCCTTGAAATTCTCTTTGAATTGATTTAACAACCTAAAAGTTATATGAATTTAAGTTAGGGTTCATATGTGACATGTTATAGTAGTCGAAAATAAAAACAAAGTATGGATAGGTGCCTGATTGGTCATATGGTCTCATGCTGTATCGACCTTACTGTCTACGGTCGATACCCTACGGTCGCATATGGTGCGATCATAGCTGTGACCATATGATTTTTGATATCTTCCCGAATGCCTATGGTCGATCCTCTGGTCATACTGGTCATGCTATGGTCAATCGTAGCTGCGACCTTGAGATTTTTGGTCACAGTATACCTGAAATTCGAGTTCTTCTTGGGTCAATTCTTATGTTCTTAAATGGGGTTTATCCTAAGGTCATCCTATGACCATTATTAGTAATTTCATATCAATCCTAATCATCAAATTCACTCCTCATGGTTCTCCTTGGGATTTTCTCAAGGAAATCACATAGATCATAATAGGTTGATATGGCCTATCCTCTATAAAAGTCTTATTCCTTAGAGTTTACATTTTTTGAGATTCATTTCATACCTTTGCCTATGATAGAGAATCAATCCCTTCTCAGCAAACTCTTCTCCTTAGCTTTTTCTTCTTCTCCTTCTCTTCCTTCTCTTCCTTCTCTTTCTCTAGGGTTTACTAATGTTCTAAAAGAGTGATAAAGGGCTGAGAGACGTCCTTTATATAGAGAAAAACTCTCCATATAAAGTCATCTTTCAATTAGGAAAGCAATCCCTTAATTTAGGAAAGTTTTCAAAACTCGGAGTCTGATCTGGGTTCTCACGATCGATCATATGGTAGCATAAATAGTCGATCGTAAGGTCGAAATCATCGACTGTAGATTCTGGATTTGAGATTTTTGGTTCCCTTACTTATGGTCAACCATACCTACCCAGACATGCGACCTTAGGTTTGTTTTTAGTGTTTGTAACTCGATTCATACATGGTTTATGATCTATCTTCACATGCTCGGTCCACTTGGTCCAGAAATGATGGAAAGACCTGGCATGACACGTTTAGACCAAGTTAGTGGAGTGTGGGTCTTACAACTCCAACCCCCCCCCACTTATATAAATTTTGTATTCAAAATTTACACATACCTTCCGAGTCGAATAGGTGAGGATATTGCTTCAGTGCGTTCTCTTCTTCCCATGTAACTTCTTTTACGTTTTGGCTTCTCCAAGTAACCTTAACGTAGTAAATGTTGCGATTGCGAAGATGTTGCATCTTTCGGCTAGTGATCTCAAAAGATACTACTTCGAACGTCAAATCTTCAGTCAAATCTGGTGGATCCGTTGTTAACACGTGTGTTGGATCTCTGACGTACTTCTTCAGTAATGAGATATGAAATACATCATGCACACTTGACATGGATGGTGGTAATGCTAACTAATATGTTACTTTTTTACGTCTATCTAGAACTTCATAAGGTCCAATATATCTGGGACACAACTTTTCTTTCTGTCCAAACCTTTTCAAACCACGCATAGGAGATATTTTCAGAAATACCTTATCACCTATGGTAAATTTGAGATCTCTACGTCGATTATCTGCATATTGCTTTTGACGGTTCTGAGCTATTCGGACTCTTTCCTTGATAATGTCGACTACTCGACAAGTCTCTTCAACAAACTCTGGTCCAACAATACTCTGTTCTCCAACTTCATTCCAAAATAAAGGAGTTCGACATTTCCAACCATACAATGCTTAATAGGTGACATCTGTTTGGTCACTTGATAGCTGTTGTTATAAGCGAACTCAATCAATGGTAATTTCTCATCCCATGATCCTTTGAAATCAATAACACAAGCTCGAAACATGTCTTCTAAAATCTAAATAGTACACTCCGACTGTCCGTCTGTCTGAGGATGGAATGCAGTACTGAACTTCAATGTTGTACCCATAGCCTTCTGTAATCCTTCCCAAAACTTTGAGGTAAAGTGTGGGTCTCTATCGGACAAAATACTTTCAGGTACATCATGTAATCAGACAATATTATCTATATAAAGCTTAGCTAACCTCTCTAGGGTATACTGAGGTCATATAGCTATGAAACGAGCTTTCTTGGTCAAACAATCCCCAATCACCCAGACTGCATCAACTACTCGGGGTGTAAGACCCACACTACACTAACTTAGTCTAATCGTGTCGTGCCAGGTCTTCCCATCATTCCTGGACCAAGTGGACCAAGCGTGAGAATATAGATCACAAACCAGGTATGAGAGTCGAGTTAAAAACACTAAAAACATACCTAAGGTCGCATGCCTAGGTAGGTATGGTCGACCATAAGGAAGGGAACCAAAAATCTCAAATCTAGAATCTCACGGTCGATGAATTGGACCATACGGTCGATGGTTTTCGTAACCCTATGATCGACCGTGAGAAACCCAGATTAGACTTTGAATTTTGAAAACTTTCTTAAACTCAGGGATTGCTTTCCTAATTGAAAGTGGACTTTATATGGAGAGTTTTACTCTATATAAAGGACGTCCCTCAACCATTTTTCACTCTTTTAGAACATTAGTAAACCCTAGAGAAAGAAAAGGAAGAGAAGGAAGAGAAGGAGAAGAAGAAAAAGCTAAGGAGAAGAGTTTACTGAGAAGGGATTGACTCTCTATCATAGGCAAAGCTATGAAACGAATCTCTGGAGATGTAAACTCTAAGGAATAAGGCTTCTATAGAGGATAGGCCATATCAACCTATTATGATCTATGTGATTTCCTTGAGAAAATCCCAAGGAGAACCACGAGGAGTGAATTTGATGATTAGGAATGATAAGAAATTACTAATAATGGCCATATGATGACCTTAGGATAAACCCCATTGTAGAACATAAGAATTGACCCAGGAAGAACTTGAATTTCAGGTAGAATGTGACCAGAAATCTCAAGGTCGTAGCTACGGTCGACTATAGCATGACCAGTATAACCAGAGGATTGACCATAGGCATTCGGGATGATTTGAGAAATCATATGGTCGCAGCTACGATCACAGCATATGCAACCATAGGGTATCGACCGTAGACAGTAAGGTCGATATAGCATGAGATCATAGGACCAATCAGACACCTATCAGTGCTCTGTTTCAATTTTTGACTACTGTAACATGTCACATATGAACCCTAACTTAAATTCATATAACTTTTAGGTTGTTAAATCAATTCAAAGAGAGTTTCAAGGTTTGAAGGACATCGAGAATTGCTAACAGGTCAGGGAACAAGATCTAAACTAATTAGATAATAACAAACTGTTTAATTTTTATTAAGTCCAATGCCATGATTGATTCTATGCTTGTATGCTTGTAATGTGCATCTCACATGTCATACAATATTCTTGCTATTACTGTTCATGCATATTTAATTCTGTTTATTTATAACATGATGTTGATGATGATGCTAGGAATAGGCATGTGAATGTATGTATGTGGTTGGTGTGTTGGATGCTAGTCGAGCATTAGGGGGATGACCTAGCATGGTGTTCTTTGACCTCGTCACTAGACTTTAACTCTATCTCTACTCAAGTCTTGCCCACTGACATCATTGTATCGCTATTACCTTAGCAGAACTATTACGTCGTAGGGCATCAAGGGAGGTGGTCTCTGACCGTATCGTCTCTGACTCTACCGGGGGGCCTTAGCTCTATCTCTACGGACGTATTGAGGGATGCTGGGGTGAGGCCTTGGATACATTATTTGGCATTAGGATTGGTTAGTTGTGAGCCCAGTTTATAAGCCCTCGCCAATAGGGGCTTATGTGTTAGTATAGGTAGGGCATCAGCGGAAGTGTTATACGGTGTCTGATCTGGACACTTTAGCTCTATCTCTATTCCATGATGGGTGCATGTGGGATGGCAATGGTGTTTGATCCATTGGGCGGATTTACACACTCGTGTATAGAAGTGCGCCGGCCACTAAACCTTTCTATAGCACATTGCAAACTTATAAGCCAGACCAAATATATGAATTGAATGCATGCATATGTTTGTTGCATTATTTTTTTTGCTCACTGAGCCGTGATGTGTGCTCACCCTTTCGACGTCGAATATTTTTAGTTGATGATGCAGGTCCTATTGTGGAAGAATATATGAATGCATCGACGTATGGACACGTTGCTGCGATGGACATAGAAGCTGAAGAAGATGTGCATGATTCATCATGCGAGTGCAACCAATGTGTTTTTACTTAGGTTTAGTTATAGTTTGAACATCGAATATGTAATTTCATTATTTATTTTTATGTCTTGTGGTTTTGAGATAATTGGATTAAATATTTATTTATCACTATTAGACTCTTAGTTCATTATCTGTAAGACTTTCTCTTATTTTTTTATTACCACTGATTATTAATGTGGAATGTGTGTGTGGTTTGATATGGTGGGTACGACCTATGCGAGATCCTGGGTGAATTGTTGGTTTATTGGCGGTTCATCACACCATTTTAGTTAGACCAGAATTGGGGTGTGACAACTTGGTATCAGAGCACTCAGGTTCTACCCATTGACCTAACTACTTCCACATGAGTCATGAACTGAGTTAAGATAAATGTAATAAAAACACACCATAAGCATTTGTGTTGTATGAAACATAAACTAAGAAAGAGAATAATGCATATATGTAAAAGAAAAACCAATTTGATATATATATGGAATAAGACAAATGTACAACAAATTTAGAGTACAGTCCACAATCCGGACAATTACTCTGTAGTATAAAGGGAAAAAGATAAAAATAGCAATCATGGAGCTGGAGGTGCTGGAGGAGGAGGAGCCTTACGATCTCTATCGTAGTCCTCAGCATATACTCTCGCGAGCCAGGCCACCTGAGTCTGAGTCACTTGGAGACTAGCTATCAGATCCGCTATCCGTTGGTCAGTAGAGTGCTGGACATCTAGAAGCTCTCCTATTTTCCAATCAGTCACGCGCTGAGCCTCTCTAATTTCATGTAACAGTGCCATCATATCATCTGGTGGTGGGCGTGAAGGGCCAGCTGAATGAGAAGCTCTAGAAGGGCCAGCTTTAGTAGAATGCTATTGCGATGGATGAGGGATGGCATCCACATCCATATATATCCGATCATCACCACCCTCGTGTGCCTCTGCTGCTACCTATGCTGCTACTGCTGCTACCTCTGCTGTTGCCGCCTCTGCATTTACTGCCACTACCCAAGTGAGAGGACGTCTCATAGCATTCCTCTCATCATCACTGACCTGTATCTCTCGCATTCCCATCATGCGGATGGCCTCCCAATCAAGGTCAGCTGAGAAGGTGTCCTCAAAGATCCTCTCATCCACTAGGTCCGCCTATAGATGAGCAAGCAAGGTGGAGATCAGTCGCCCATAGGGCAAGTTACCTCTCGAGTCAAGCAATGTAGCTCGGTGCATGGTCTGGAGAATAATTTATGGGAGGCGCATGCACGCCTAGTACGGATACAGATCCGATGAGGGTACTGAGTCAGCTGAGAGATCATCTCATAATGTATGCCCTGGGGAATCAGATTATGCTAGATAATCTTGCAATAGACACGTGGCTCTGGATGCAAGTTGACTACTTTTACCTCCCAGCGGTCATCCTGAAGAGTCTGACTATCGATCTCTGCATGCATCTATGTGGAAAGAAACTGTGGCTCTCTGGGTGCATAGTAAACCAACTGTCCATCGTTGGAGATATCTAGGAGATCAGCCAACTCCTGACAAGTGAAAGAAATCAGAACCCCTTTCACGCAACTAGTGATCCGAAGCTCTCTGCCCCTCTCTACATCTAGGTCACCCTCTACCTGAAGGTGACAGTAGAACTGCTTAACCAAGTCCGGGTGAGTGCAAGCCTTGTATAGGATCACTGGAAGCCAGTCCATATCACCAAATGCCCTCTGCACATCAAACAGGGTCAAGTGGGGTAGGTTCACACATCTACCCCCTTCAACCTTCTTTCTGTCAAACCAAGGATATCGCACTTCTGCTTCCACAGACCTGAAGCAAAGTGGGTCATGAACTCGAGGAACTTTGGTGCGAACCATGATAGCTGTAAGAAAAGAAAATAAGAAAAACAAGTTAGAAAATTTAGAAAAAATTTGACAGCATAACGACGTAAAATGAGAAAAAGCCTCACTTTTCACCCAAACATTGGGTAGGAGGACTTACAAAGGTCCCAAACCATCCTGCAATGCATATCCAATTGGAAATTTTAACTAGGTAGGTCGAATTTGAAAAATTTTGACAATTGGGCAAAAACCCCAAATTTTAGGTCAAAATTGGGGTTTTCAAAATTTTTACCAAACCAACTGATGAAACTCAAATTTTCTTGGGGGTTTTCATCCATTGGGTGGCCAATAGCAAAAGCCCAAAATAAAAATCAAATTTTTACGGTTAGAAAAATATTACTTCGAAGAAAATCCTACAATTGGCAAAAACCCTAGGTACGAAAGCTTAAAAATGAAAGAGACTAGAGAACATACCTTAAGGAATGGAATGTAGGTCGTAGATCGAAGGAAAAATCACCAAGTATGTATGGTTGACACTGTAGCAACTCACTGGAGGCGAGTTGAGTAGAGACCATAGGAGGAAGAAGAAGAAATGAGAGGGAAACTCTCGAAAATAGGTTTTTAAAACTGATTTTGGATCTTACAGTCGCACAATTCGACCAACACCATCGACCGTAGCATCGACCGTATGATCGACCATAGGGTCTCGGTAAGTTGCCAGGGATGTGATGGTCGCACCTATGATCGTACAACATGCGACCGTAGGCCATCGACCGTATGACCTACTGTTGTCTGCATTTTGATTCTGATTGAACTTTTGCCTATTGATTTTGTTTTTCTCTCACTTTCCATTGTGAGACTAACCCAATACTACTATAATATCTTGTCTCACATGTACAGCCTTTTCAAGTACCATTCAACCAAGAGTTTAAATGGCTGGACGCAGAGTAAGTAGAAGGAGACAAAATGCAAACCCATCTCCACCACCTATGGAGACTAATGGTAATGAAGGTCAATAAGGACAGGAAGGGAATATTGGAACTCAAAATGCTGCACCTCAGAATGTGCACACCCAAGGCAACCCAACCAACCTACCTGCACCACCTACATATTTGGCTACTGCGGTCATGAATTTAGCACAACAATTGCAGCAAATATAGCAAGTGCAAGCCAACATGCAAGCTGCTATGGGAATGGCTTTCCCAGCCACAAACACAACACCTCTACCTACAGGACAAGTTAGTACTGCACCTGGTGGTAGCAACACCGTACCGCAAGTACCGCAAACACCAGCAGTACAAGGCCAAGTGCAAAAACCAAGGAAATTATCAGTATCAGCCACTTATGTATGGAGTACATGCACAGTATCAGCTTGATCACTCCAGACTGATTGAGCGTTTCCTAAAGTTAATGCCGAAGGAATTTACAGGCAAGCCATCAGATCCATTATGGCCAGCTCACTGGATCGATGAGATGGAAAGAAACTTTATGATGATGACTATAAATGAAGAAGAGAAGGTGTTATGTGCCACCTTTATGCTGAAAGGTGATGCGCACCACTGGTGGAAATCAACTAGAAGTTATCTGTTAACAAAGCACGCCCAATTGACCTGGGCTATCTATAAAGAAGTTTTTCTTCGAGAAGTATTTTCCCAGGAGTTTTAGAGATCAAATGGAAAAGGAGTTTCTAAGTCTGTATCAGGGACAGATGACTGTAGACGCATATCAACAGCGTTATGAAGAACTATTTTTCTTTGCTCCCTCTAGCATGCAGGAGGAAAACTACCAAAACCTGAATGTTCGTCATGGGACTTAGGGGAAGCATCCGTGAGCATGTATTGGGACTTGAAAAGAAGATTTATAATGAAGCTGTACTGATTGCTCGAGTACTAGAATCGAGCGAGATGGAAACTTATTTTGCTTAAAACAAAGGTATTAAAAGGCCTAATGGAAATTCATACAACGGAGGGAACTCAAAGACGTTTAAACCCTTCCGTACTCAAGGCTTCAATGCTGCAGCCAATACTACTCCGACAGCCCAACCTCAACAGAAGCAAAGTAGTGAAGGAGTTAAATGCTTTAACTGTAATCAAGTAGGACATTATTCAAGGGAGTGTCCTAAGCTAAGGAAGCAGCTACAGCAAGGAAAGGTTTATGCAGTGAGATCTGAGGATGCTGTCGGATCACCTGTTGTGGTCACAGGTATGACCTGAACCTTTCATTTTGTACTACCTTGTGTGAGCATGTAGACTAAATTAAATCAAATCACAGGTATCGTACCTATTAATGACTTATCTGCCAGAGTACTGTTTGACTCTAGAGCTACTCATTCTTTTATATCTGTGTCATTTGGAAAGAAATTAAATCTACCCCTCAGACCTTTAGAGTGCAAACTACTTGTATGATCACCTATGGGATTAGAAGTGGAACTAGACAAGGGTTATGGACCATGTCCAGTTCTTATCGGCGAGAAGATTTTGGATGCAACCTTAATTCAACTCGAGATGGCAGACTTTGACGTTATCTTGGGAATGGATTGGTTAGCTCGACACTCTGAAAACCTATTATGTGCAGAAAAGAAATTGACATTTAAGACAAGGAAGGAGTAGAGTTTAGTTTTGTGGGAACTAAACTTCCCCATAAATGAAAACTCATTCTCTCTGCATTGAAGGCTAGAAAATGCCTCGAGAAAGGAGGAATTGGGTATCTAGTATCTGTGGTCGACCTCATCAAGGAAGCACCACGAATGGAGGATATTGAAGTTGTGCATGAATTCCTAGATGTATTTCCTGAGGAACTACCAGGACTACCACCCAACCGAACGACAGAGTTCATTATAGATCTTATTCCTGGAGCCACACCAGTATCGAAAGCACCCTACCGAATGGCTCCTACTGAACTAAAGGAACTAAAGGTACAATTATAGGAATTACTGGACAAGGGTTATATTAGACCCAGCATATCACCATGGGGAGTGCCAGTATTGTTCGTGAAAAAAGATGGTAGCTTTTAACTGTGTGTAGATTATCGGGAATCGAATAAGCTTACAATCAAGAATCGGTACCCATTGCCTCGGATCGATGACTTGTTCTATCAGTTGCAAGGTGCCAAAGCGTTCTCCAAAATTGATCTTCGGTCAGGATACCATCAGTTGAAGATTAAGGAAGGTGATATTCCGAAGATAGCATTCAGAACTAGATATGGACATTACGAATTTTTAGTCATGTCTTTTGGATTGAATAATGCACCCGCAACTTTTATGGAACTCATGAATCGGGTATTCCATGATATGTTGGATATGTCAGTCATTGTATTTATTGACGACATACTAGTCTACTCCAAGGACAAAGAAACTCATGTCACAATTCTAAGAGCCGCTCTACAGCGACTAAGAAAAGAGAAACTTTACGCCAAATTTATAAAGTGTGAGTTTTGGCTAAATGAAGTCATTTTCTTAGGCCATGTTGTATCCACTGAAGGAATTAAAGTGGATCCTAGTAAGATTGAAGCCAATGTAAAATGGGAAGCACCTAAGAATGTTGCAAAAATTAGAAGTTTCTTAGGTTTAGCTGGTTATTATCGATGATTCATGGAAGATTACTCTAGAATCGCCGTACCTCTCATAGTCTGACAAAGAAAGGAGAAAAGTTTGTTTGGACCGATAAATGTGAAGAGTGTTTTCAAACATTGAAGGCTAAATTGATATCAACTCCCATCTTGACTATTCTGATCCCAGGACAACCATTTACCTTGTACACTGATGTGTCTGGGTTAGGTTTAGGATGTGTACTTATGCAAGGAGAATAAGTAGTTGTGTATGCCTCAAGACAACTGAAGACACATGAGAAGAACTATCCCACTCATGACTTGGAATTAGCAGCAGTAGTACATGTTGTTAAGATAAGGAGACATTATTTGTATGGAGAGAAATTTCAGATTAAATCAGATCATAAGAGTCTCACTCATCTTTTTAATCAGAAGGAGTTGATCATGAGACAAAGAAGATGGTTGGAATTATTGAAGGATTATGATTGCGATATCCAGTATCATCCAGAAAAAGCTAATGTAGTTGCTAACGCACTGAGCAGGAAAGCTATGACAGAATCCCAAGAAGAAGTTAGTGCAAATACTATGGCATGTATCACAGGGAGAGTATTTAATTACAATAAAGAACAATTCGTGATTGATATTTCGAATGAATCAACTGACCAAGGATTTATTCATCTATTCTCAAACATGTTTGCTTCATTGAAGATTTTACTGATCTATTAGACGAAGTAAAAGCCGCTATTAAATCAGACCCATATTTGAGAACGGTACAAAAAACCTCAAAAAATGTAGGACTATTCATGAGTTGACCTTGGACATTGAAAAGGTACTAAAATATAAAGGAAGGATATGTGTTTCTGAAAATGAAGACTTGGATATTAGACACAGACTAATGAAGGAAGCTCACACCACCGCTTATTCGGTACATCCTGGAAGTACGAAGATGTATCATCATCTGAAGAAATTATATTAGTGGAGAGGAATGAAAGCAGATGTAGCTAAATTTGTGTCTCAATGCTTGAATTGTCAGCAAGTAAAGGCTGAAAGGCAAAGACCTGCAGGATTGTTGCAGCCACTGCCAGAACCAACATGGAAATGAGACTGCATCACTATGGACTTCGTCACCAGGTTACCATTGACTCCCCGAGTAGTTGCCACGGTCTGGGTGATTGTGGATCGTTTGACCAAGACAGCTCATTTCATAGCTATACGACCTTAGTATACCCTAGAGAGGTAAGCTAAACTTTATGTAGATAATATTGTCCGATTACATGGTGTACCTGAAAGCATTGTGTCCGACAGAGACCCACACTTTACCTCAAAGTTTTGGGAAGGATTACAGAAGTCTATGGGTTCAACATTGAAGTTTAGTACTGCATTCCATCCTTAGACAGACGGACAGTCGTAGCATACTATTCAGATTTTAGAAGACATGCTTTGAGCTTGTGTCATTGATTTCAAAGGATCATGGGATGAGAAATTACCATTGATAGAGTTTGCTTATAACAACAACTATCAAGCGACTATACAGATGTTATCTTATGAAGCACTGTATGGTAGGAAATGTCAAACTCCTTTATTTTGGAATGAAGTTGGAGAACGGAGTATTGTTGGACCAGAGTTTGTTGAAGAGACATGTCAAGTAGTCGACATTATCAAGGAAAGAGTCCGAATAGCTGAGAACCGTCAAAAGCAATATGTAGATAATCGATGCAGAGATCTCGAATTCATCATAGGTGATAAAGTATTTATGAAAACATCTCCTATGCATGGTTTGAAAAGGTTTGGACAGAAGGAAAAGCTATGTCCCAGATATATTGGACCTTATGAAGTTCTAGTCGTGGAAAAGTAGCATATCAGTTAGCACTACCACCATCCATGTCAAGTGTGCATGATGTATTTCATATCTCATTACTTAAGAAGTACGTCAGAGATCCAACACACGTGTTAACAACTGATCCACCGGATTTTACTGAAGATTTGACGTTCGAAGTAGTACCTTTTGAGATCACTAGTTGGAAGGTGCAACATCTTTGCAATCGCGACATTTACTACATTAAGGTCACTTGGAGAAGCCAAAATGTAGAAGAAGTTACATGAGAAGAAGATAACGCTATGCAGAAGAAATATCCTCACCTATTCAACTCGGAAGGTATGTGCAAATTTTGAGGATGAAATTTATATAAGAGGGGGGAGTTGTAAGACCCACACTATACTAACTTGGTCTAACTGTGTCATGCCAGGTCTTTCCATCAATCCTGTACCAAGTGGACCGAGCGTGTGAAGATAGATCACAAACCAGGTATGAGAGTCGAGTTAAAAACAATAAAAACATATCTAAGGTCGCATGCCTGGATAGGTATGGTCAACCATAAGGAAGGGAACCAAAAATTTTAAATCCAGAATCCCACGATCGATGAATTTGACCTTACGATCGACGATTTTTGTGATCGTATGATCGATCGTGAGAAACCCAGATCAGACTTCGAGTTTTAGAATCTTTCCTAAACTCATGGATTGCTTTCCTAATTGAAAGAAAACTTTATATGGAGAGTTTTACTCTATATATAGGATATCCCTCAGTCCTTTTTCACTCTTTTAGAACATTAGTAAACCTTAGAGAAAGAGAAAGAAGAGAAGGAAGAAAAGGAGAAGAAGAAAAAGCTAAGGAGAAGAGTTTGCTGAGAAGGGATTGACTCTCTATCACAGGCAAAGGAATGAAATGAATCTCTAGAGATGTAAACTCTAAGGAATAAGACTTCTATGAAGGATACGTCATATCAACCAATTATGATCTATGTGATTTCCTTGAGAAAATCCCAAGGAGAACCAAGAGGAGTGAATTTGATGATTAGGATTGATAAGAAATTACTAATAATGGCCATAGGATGACCTTAGGATAAACCCCATTGAAGAACATAAGAACTGACCCAGGAAGAACTCGAATTTCAGGTAGACTGTGACCAGAAATCTCAAGGTTGTAGCTACGGTCGACTATAGCATGACCAGTATGACCAGAGGATTGACCATAGGCATTCGGGATGATTTGAGAAATCATATGTTCGTAGCTACGATCACAGCATATGCGACCATAGGGTATCGACCATAGACAGTAATAGCATGAGACCATAGGACCAATCAGACACCTATCAATGCTCTGTTTCGATTTTCGACTACTGTAACATGTCACATATGAACCCTAACTTAAATTCATATAACTTTTAGGTTGTTAAATCAATTCAAAGAGAATTTTAAGGCTTGAAAGGACATCGAGAAATGCTAACAGGTGAGGGAACAAGACCTAAACTAATTAAATAATAACAAACTATTTATTTTTTATTAAGTCCAATGCCATGATTGATTCTATGCTTGTATGCTTGTAATGTACATCTCACATGTCATCTAATATTCCTACTATTACTGTTCATGCATATTTAATTCTGTTTATTTATAACATGATGTTGATGATGATGTTCGAAATAGGCATGTGAATGTATGTGTGTGGTTGGTGTGTTGGATGCGAGTCTAGCATCAGGGGGAGGACATGGCATGGTGGTCTTTGACATCGTCACCAGACTCTAGCTCTATCTCTACTTAAGTCTTGCCCACTGACATCGTCGTATCGCCATTACCTTAGCAGATCTATTATGTCATAGGGCATCAGAGGAGGTGGTCTCAGACCGTGTGGTCTCTAACTCTGTCGGGGGGCCTTAACTCTATCTCTATGGACGTATTGAGGGATGCTGGGGTGAGGCCTTGGATACACTATTTGACATTAGGATTGGTTAGTTGTGAGCCCAGTTTGCAAGCCCTCGCCAATAGCGGCTTACATGTTGGTATGGGTAGGGCATCAGGGGAAGTGTTATGCAGTGTTTGATCCAGACACTTTAGCTCTATCTCTATTCCATGATGGGTGCATGTGCGACGGCAATGGTGTTTGATCCATTGGACGGATTCACACATTCATGTATAGAGGTGCGACGGCCCCCAAACCTTTCTTTAGCACATTGCAAACTTATAAATCGAACCAAAGATATGAATTGAATGCATGTATATGTTTGTTGCGTTGTTTTGTTTGCTCACTGAGCTGTGATGTGTGCTCACCCTTTCGACATTAAATATTTTTAGTTGATGATGCAGGTCCTATCATGGAAGAATATATGAATGCACCGACATATAGACACGTTGCTGCGATGGACATAGAAGCTGAAGAAGATGTGCATGATTCATCATGCGAGTGCAACCAATGTGTTTTTACTTAGGTTTAGTTATAGTTTGAACATCGGATATGTAATTTGATTATTTATTTTTATGTCTTGTGGTTTTGAGATAATTGGATTAAATATTTATTTGTCACTGTTAGACTCTCAATTCATTATTTGTAAGACTTTCGCTTATTTGTTTATTACCTCTAATTATTATGTAGAATGTGTGTGTGGTTTGATATGGTGGGTACCACCTATACGAGACCCTGGGTGAACCGTTGATTTATTGGCAGTTCATCACACCATTTTGGTTAGACCAGAATTAGGGTGTGACACAGAGAGTCAATGGTAACCCAATGAGGAAGTCCATAGTGATGCAGTCCCATTTCCATGCTGATTCTGGCAGTGGTTGCAACAATCCTATAGGTCTTTGCCTTTCAGCCTTATTTGTTGACAATTCAAGCATTGAGACACAAATTTAGCTACATCCGCTTTCATTCCTCTCCACCAATATAGTTTTCTTCAGATCATGATACATCTTCGTACTTCTAGGATGTACCGAATAAGCGGTGGTGTGAGCTTCCTTCATTAGTTTGTTTCTAATATCCGAGTCTTCATTTTTAGGAACACATACTCTTCCTTTATATCTTAGTACCTTTTCAACATCCAAGGTGAACTCAGGAGTAGTCCTACCTTTTTCGAGGTCTTCTTGCACCATTTTCAGATAAGGATCTAATTTAATAGCTGCTTTCACTTCTTCTAATAGATCAGGTACAATCATCAATGTAGCAAAATGTTTAAGAATAGATGAATAAACCCTTGGTCAGTTGATTCATTTGGAATATCAATCACAAATTGCTCTTTATCATAATTAAATACTCTCCCTGTGACACACGCCACAACATTTGCACTAACTTCTTCTTGGGATTCTATCATTGTTTTCCTGCTTAATGCGTTAGCAACTTCATTAGCTTTTCCTGGATGACACTGGATATTGCAATCAGAATCCTTTTGTAATTCCAGCCATCTTCTTTGTCCCATGTTCAACTCCTTCTGATTAAATAGATGAGTGATACTCTTATGATCTGATTTATTCTTAAATTTCTCTCCATACAAATAATGTCTCCATATATTAATAGCATGTACTACTGTTGCTAATTCTAAGTCATGAGTGGGATAGTTCTTCTCATGTGTCTTCAGTTGTCTTAAGGCATATGCAATTATTTGTTCTCCTTGCATAAGCACACATCCTAAACCTAACCCAGACGCATCACTGTACAAGGTAAATGGTTGTCCTGGGATCAGAATAGTCAAGATGGGAGCTGATATCAATATAGCCTTCAATGTTTGAAAACACTCTTCACATTTATCGGTCCAAACAAACTTTTCTCCTTTCTTTGTTAGACTGGTGAGAGGTATGACGATTCTAGAGTAATCTTCCATGAATCGTCGATAATAACCAGCTAAACCTAGGAAACTTCTAATTTTTGCAACATTCTTAGGTGCTTCCCATTTTACAATGGCTTCAATCTTGCTAGGATCCACTTTAATTCCTTCAGCGGATACAACATGGCCTAAGAAAGTGACTTCATTTGGCCAGAACTCACACTTAGTAAATTTTGCATAAAGCTTCTCTTTTCCTAGTCGCTGTAGAGCGGCTCTTAGAATTATGACATGAGTTTCTTTGTCCTTGGAGTAAACTAGTATGTCGTCAATAAATACAATGACTGACGTATCCAACATATCATGGAATACGAGATTCATGAGTTCCATAAAAATTATGGGTGCATTAGTTAATCCAAAAGACATGACTAAAAATTCATAATGTCCATATCAGGTTCTAAATGTCGTCTTCGGAATATCACCTTCCTTTATCTTCAACTGATGGTATCCTGACCGAAGATAAATTTTGGAGAACACTTTGGCACCTTGCAACTAATCGAACAAGTCATCGATCTGAGGCAACAGGTTCCGAATCTTGATTGTAAGCTTATTCAATTCCCGATAGTCTATACACAGTCGAATGCTACCGTCCTTTTTTTTCACGAATAATACTGGCGCTCCCCATGGTGATATGCTGGGTCTAATATAACCCTTGTCCAATAATTCTTGTAATTGTACCTTCAGTTCCTTCAGTTCAGTAGGAGCCATTCGATAAGGTGTTTTAGATACGGGTGCGGCTCCGGGTATAAGATCTATAACGAACTCTGTCGCTCGGTCGGGTGGTAGTCCTGGTAGTTCCTCAGGAAATACATCCAAAAATTCACGCACAACTTCAATATCCTCCATTCGTGGTGCTTTCTTAGAGAGGTCAACCACGGATACTAGATACTCAATTCCTCCTTTATCAAAGCATTTTCTAGCCTTCAATGCAAAGAGAATGAGTTTTCGTTTACAGAAAAGTTTGGTTCTTGCAAAACTAACTCTGCTCCTTCCTTGTCTTTAAATGTCAATTTCTTTTCTGTACATAATAGGTTTGCAGAGTGCCGAGCTAACCAATCCATTCCCAAGATAACATCAAAGTTTGTCATCTCGAGTTGAATTAAGGTTGCATCCAAAATCTTCTCGTCGATAAGAACTGGACATGATCCATAACCCTTGTCTAGTTCTACTTCTAATCCCATAGGTGATCGTACAAGTAGTTTGCAGTTTAAAGGTCTGAGGGGTAGATTTAACTTCTTTTCATACGATACAGATATAAAAGAATGAGTAGTTCTAGAGTCAAAGAGTACTCTGGCGGGTAAGCCATTAATAGGTACGATACCTGTGATTTGATTTAATTTAGTCTACATGCTTATACAAGGTAGTACAAAATGAATAGTTCAAGTCATACCTGTGACCACATCAGGCGATGCGACAACATCCTCAGATGTAACTGCATAAACCTTTCCTTGCTATAGCTGCTTCCTTGGCTTAGGAGACTCCCTTGAATAATGTCCTACTTGATTACAGTTAAAGCATTTAACTCCATCACTACTTTGCTTCTGTTGTGGTTGAGCTGTCGGAGTAGTCTTGGCTGCAGCATTGAAGCCTTGAGTACGGAAGGGTTTAAACATCTTTGAGTTCCCTCCGTTGTATGAATTTTCATTAGGCCTTTTAATACCTCTGTTCTGAGCAAAATAACTTTCCTTTTGGCTCGATTCTAGTACTCGAGCAATCTGTACAGCTTCATTATAAATCTTCTTTTCCAGTCCCAATACATGCTCACGGATGCTTCCCCTAAGTCCCATGACAAACCTTCGGGTTTTAGTATTTTCCTCTTGCATGCTAGAGGGAGCAAAGAAAAATAGTTCTTCATAACGCTGTTGATATGCGTCTACAATCATCTGTCTCTGATACAGACTCAGAAACTCCTTTTCCATTTGATTTTTGAAACTCCTGGAAAAATACTTCTCGAAAAAAGCTTCTTTATAGATAGCCCAGGTCAGTTGGGCGTGCTTTGTCAATAGATAACTTCGAGTAGATTTCCACCAATGGTGCGCATCACCTTTCAGCATAAAAGTGGCACATAATACCTTCTCTTCTTCATTTATAGTCAGCATCATAAAGTTTCTTTCCATCTCATCGATCTAATGAGCTGGCCATAACGGATCTGATGGATTTCTTGTAAACTCCTTCAGCTTCAACTTCAGAAAACACTCGATTACTCTGGAGTGATCAAGCTGATACTGTGCATATACTCCATACATAGGCGGTTGGTACTGATAATTTCCTTGGTTATACCTGCCTTGCGGTACTTCAGGGTTTTGCACTTGGCCTTGTAGTGCTGGTGTTTGCAGTGCTTGAGATACAGTGTTGCTACCACCAGGTGCAGTACTAGCTTGTCCTGCAGGTAGAGGTGTTGTATTTGTAGTTGGAAAAGTTATTCCCATAGCAGCTTGCATGTTGGCTTGCACTTGCTGTATTTGCTGCAATTGTTGTGCTAAATTCATCACCGTAGTAGCCAATTTTGTAGGTGGTACAGGTAGGTTGGTTGGATTGGCTTGGGTGTGCACATTCTGAGGTGCAGCATTTTGAGTTCCAATATTTCCTTCCTGTCCTTGCTAACCTTCATTGTCATTAGTCTCCATAGGTGGTGGAGATGGATTTGCATTTTGTCTCCTTTTACTTACTCTGCGTCCAGCCATTTAAACTCTTGGTTGAATGGTACTTGGAAAGGCTATACATGTGAGACAAACAAAATCAATAGTAGTATTGGGTTATTCTCACAATGGAAGGCGAGAGAAAAACAAAATCAATAGGAAAAAATTCAAACAGAATCAAATGCATACAATAGTAGGTCATACGGTCGATGGCCTACGGTCGCATGTTGTGCGACCTTAGGTGTGACCATCACATCCCTGACAACTTACCTAGACCCTATGGTCGATCATACGGTTGATCCTACGGTCGATGGTTTTGGTCGAATTGTGCAACCGTAAGATCCAAAATCAGTTTTAAAAACCTATTTTCGAGAGTTTCCCTCTCATTTCTTCTTCTTCCTACTACGGTCTCTAGTCAACTCACCTCCAGTGAGTTTCTACAGTGTCGACCATACAAACTTGGTGATTTTTCCTTTGATCTACGACCCACAATCTTTTCCATAAGGTATGTTCTCTACTCTCTTTCATTTTTAAGCTCATACCTAGGGTTTTTGTCATTTGTAGGGTTTTCTTCGAATTAATATTTTTCCCACCTTAAAAATTTGTTTTTTATTGGGAGCTTTTGCTATTGACCACCCAATGGATGAAAGCCCTCAAGAAAATTTGAGTTTCTTTGGTCGATTTGGTAAAAATTTCAAAATCTCTATTTTTGACATAAAATTTGGGGGTTTTGCCCCAATTCTGGTCCACCCAAAATGGTGTGATGAACTGCCAATAAACCAACAGTTCACCCAGGATCTCACATAGGTGATACCCACCATATCAAACCACACATACATTCCACATTAATAATCAGAGATAATAAACAAATAAGCGGAAGTCTTACAGATAATGAACTGAGAGTCTAACAGTGATAAATAAATATTTAATCCAATTATCTCAAAACCACAAGACATAAAAATAAATAATAAAATTACATATCCGATGTTCAAACTATAACTAAACCTAAGTAAAAACACATTGGTTGCACTCACATGATGAATCATGTGCATCTTCTTCAGCTTCTACGTCCATCGCAGCAACATGTCCGTACGTCGACGCATTCATATATTCTTCCATGGTAGGACATGCATCATCAACTAAAAATATTCGACGTCGAAAGGGTGAGCACACATCATGACTCAGTGAACAAACAAAACAATGCAACAAACATATGCGTGCATTCAATTCATATCTTTGGTCTGGTTTATAAGTTTGCAATGTGCTATAGAAAGGTTTGGTGGCCGCCGCACCTCTATACACGAGTGTGTAAATCCACCCAATGGATCAAACACCATTGTCATCCCACATGCATCCATCATGGAATAGAGATAGAGCTAAAGTATCCGGATCAAACACCGCATAATACTTCCCCTGATGCCCTACCCATACCAACACGTAAGCCCCTATTGGTAAGGGCTTATAAACTGGGCTCGCAACTAACCAATCCTAATGCCAAATAGTGTATTCAAGGCCTCACCCCAGCATCCCTCAATACGTCCATAGAGATAGAGCTAAGACCCCCCAACAGAGTTAGAGACCACACGTTCCAAGACCACCTCCCCTGATGCCCTACGACGTAAAAGTTCTGCTAAGGTAATGGCGATACGACGATGTTAGTGGGCAAGACTTGAACAAAAATAGAGCTAGAGTCTAGTGACAAGGTCGAAGACCACCATGCCACGTCTTCCCCCTGATGCTCGACTCGGATCCAACATACCAAGCACACACATACATTCACATGCCTATTCCTAGCATCATCATCATCATCATCATGTTATAAATAAATAGAATTAAATATGCATGATCAATACTAGTAGGAATATTGGATGACATGTTAAATGCACATTACAAGCATACAAGCACATAATCAATCAAGGCATTGGACTCAATAAAAATAAACAGTTTGTTAATATCCAATTAGTTTAGGTCTTGTTCCCTCACCTGTTAGCAATTCTAGATGTCTTTTCATGCCTTGAAATTCTCTTTGAATTGATTTAACAACCTAAAAGTTATATGAATTTAAGTTAGGGTTCATATGTGACATGTTACAGTAGTCAAAAATTGAAACAGAGCACTGATAGGTGCCTGATTGGTCCTATGGTCTCATGCTGTATCGACCTTACTGTCTAAGGTCAATACCCTACAGTCGCATATGGTGCGACCGTAGCTGCGACCATATGATTTCTAAAATATTCCCGAATGTCTATGGTTGATCCTCTGGTCATACTGGTCATGCTATGGTCAACTGTTGCTGCGAGCTTGAGATTTCTGGTCACAGTCTACCTGAAATTCGAGTTCTTCCTGGGTCATTTCTTATGTTCTTCAATGGGGTTTATCCTAAGGTCATCCTATGGCCATCATTAGTAATTTTTTATCAACCCTAATCATCAAATTCACTCGTCATGGCTCTCCTTGGGATTTTCTCAAGGAAATCACATAGATCAGAATAGGTTGATATGGCTTATCCTCCATAGAAGTCTTATTCCTTAGAGTTTACATCTCCATAGATTCATTTCATACCTTTGCTTGTGATAGAGAGTCAATCCCTTATAAGCAAACTCTTTTTTTTTTGGGTAAATAAAAAAAATAAAAATAATAAAGCACATAGAAAGGGATTTCAGAAAACCTTCTAAGCAAACTCTTCTCCTTTGCTCTTTCTTCTTCTCCTTCTCTTTCTTCTCTTCCTTCTCTTTCTCTAGGGTTTACTAATATTCTAAAAGAGAGAAAAAGGACTGAGAGACGTCCTTTATATAAAGAAAAACTCTCCATATAAAGTTTTCTTTCAATTAGGAAAGCAATCCCTTAGTTTAGGAAAGTTTCCAAAACTCGGAGTTTGATCTGGGTTCTCACGGTCGATCATACGGTCGCCTAAACCGTCGACCGTAAGATCAAAATCATCGACCGTGGGATTCTGGATTTGAGATTTTTGGTTCCCTTCCTTATGGTCGACCATACCTACCCAGGCATGCGACCTTAGGTATTTCCTTAGGTATTTTTTTAGTGTTTTTAACTCGATTCTTATACCTGGTTTGTGATTTATCTTTGTCCAGTTGGTCCAGGAATGATGGGAAGACCTGGCACGATACGGTTAAACCAAGTTAGTGGAGTGTGGGTCTTACAGTTTTGGTCCGTCACCATTTAGAGGTAAACCAAACCATATCCTAGTTCACTCTCGGGGTGAATCAGTTTTGGATAGTATTATAAATACTAGATTTAGCGTTCTTGTAGCTTCAATTTTAAGATTTTCTCTCTGGTACCCATAGCTAAAAAGAACCAAAGGATCTATTGATAGCTATAGAAGATTTGAATAAATGCATCATGAGTAGTTTACTCTTCAAATCACATATATGTCCTTACAATCACTTTAAAGTTATAGCATAATATTTTAAGAACCATGTATGGTGATTAGGGTTTATTCAAGAAAACCCTGTAAGATTTTTTTTTGGATCTCCTTTGGGTTTTTCCCATGGGATTTCCCATGAACCCTAACGAATACACCACACAGATTACTAGAATACAATGGATATTGAAAAAAGATGATAAGACACATACCTTTTGTTGTAGATTGATTTTCGACCATTTTCTTTGCTTTAATGCTTGGAATGCTTGGATCAGAGTCTTCCACAGCCTGTCGGGATCCCTTGACCTTCTCTCTACGTATGAAAACAGGAGAAGAAAATAACACCGTGGCTGTGGGGACTCTAACCATTGGTATTTATAATACCACCCCCAATCCTGGACCACTCCCACAGTGGACCAGGTTGATCCATCTCTAATCATACTTAAACCGGTCTACCTGTAACTAGACTCCCACTGAACCAACTAATCTTATAATTAATTTAGCCCATAAATATCTTACAATCTCCTAGTTGGGCTATATTAATTATAAATTCACCATTGATCCAATGTGGCCATGGAATCTAATTACACCAAAACCATCCTTTACTTTGATCTAGTCATCAAGTCTACCAATGTCGAACAACAACAGAAAGTACTCCTACACATCCGGTGTACCCCCTTCTGTCAGTCACATACAAAGGTCTACTTAATGACATAAATCACTTTGAAATGAATACTTGAGTCCAATAATAGAATTACCATGATTCTGTTACCTTAAAATCCTTATAGGTTAACGCACTTTGATATTATCCAACTTTATATAGGAAAATCGCCACTAATTTGGACTAATATCGTACTTTGGCTTCCCACCTTCTTTGGCTAAATACCGCCTTGCAATTTTGATATGTCTTAAATAATCAATAATACATACAAGCAATGAAATTAATGCTTACCAATAATCTTGCCCATTAAACCATAGGCAACATAAACAATCATTGATAAAACATCAACTACTAGATCTCTACTAATCAAGCAGATCTAAACACTCCCACTAACTAAGAGAATCTAAAGACTCCCACAAATATTACAAATTCTAAAAGAATATATAAACTAATAAAATGCCTTCATTTAAATTTAATATGAAATTTAGTTCTATCAAAACATGTCAAATAAAATCTTTTAAAATAAATAACTGAACTATAAATCAATATATAAATATCCAAAAATAATCTAAAGACAACTGTATTAAATGACATTATTATTGGGTGTCTTCTTTCTCTGGTGTCTCAGTTTCCTTCTTCTTCTTCTCCAACCAAGCTTCCCTTGCCTTACACTCTCTCTTCATGTGCCCCTTCTTATGGCATCAGAAACATTCAACATTACTCATATCCCTATCATAAGGTTTTCCTTTCTTAAAGGAGTGTCTATCTTTTCTATAAGGTCCTACCCCAACCTTTCCTTTACCCTTATCTTCTCTGAAATGATGACTAGTGACATTGACACTTTCAAATCTTTTCTTTAGTCTCATTTCTTCTTAAGTGCAAACAAAGATTAATTTGTTCATATCCCATTCTTCTTCCTGAGTATTATACGCTACTTGTATCTGGTAATACTCTTCAGGTAACGAGGATAACGCACAATGGATCACAAACTCATCATCAACGTTTATTCCCATGCCTTTAATCTTCTCAGCAGTAGCAGCAAGCTCCATGAAATGATCTCTGACACTTTCATTACTTTCAAACCTTGCATTAGTAAGCTTGTTCATCACGGTGCTTCTCTGTCCTCTGTCAGAAAACTCAAACTTCCCTTTGATCTCTTTTAAATATTCTTTGGCCGTTTCCTTGGCTTGAACACCATCACGCATGGTTTCAAGAATGGCCTGCCTCATGAGTAGCATAGAATTTTTATTTGCTACCATCCATCTTGTCATTTCCACCTTCTCTTCTAGGGTACTAGTATCAGTGATGGCAGCAGGTTTATCCTCTTTAAGCACCATATATAAGTCAATTGAACCTAGACTCGCTTCTAGGTGTTCATATCACCTTTTAAAACTCATCCCAGATAGGGAAGGAATAGTAACTACCAAACCACCTAGCATAGTCACAGGGATGGACATCCTGGGAGATACAAACCATCATCACCATATGAGTTCAAGCAAAAATATCAAGTAATAGAAAATCATGCAAAACTCATACAAACACATGCAATTATATTTACTTCTACTTTGTCCCAAATAAAAAGAAATAGACATCAAAACCCTCTTTGGGACAACCATACTTAGATGAAACCATCAATGCATGAGATTAAATACATATCAACCAATAGAAATTTGATATTTACACCATTTACTTGTACTAACCATATCAATCATTCATGCAAATAAATATCCTTTTTCCAAGAGTTAACCAAATACATATTCTCCTTTGGGATAAACATGCAGTGGTCTTCTCAGTTTCTGTGCAGTGACTGCGAAAGAATAATGACCCTCAAAAATCTCACCACCTTTGGGTTAATGAGACCCCCTAAAGTCAAACCCTTTCAACTCATGTGTATGAACATACCTTTAACTTTGACAATGCCACCTTTGGGGTAACACTGTCTTTCTCAGCTGCTTTTCACACCATGTAGTTGGGTATCTAGTATCCGTAGTCGACCTCACCAAGGAAGTACCACAAATGGAGGATATTGATGTTGTACGTAAATTTTTAGATGTATTTCCTGAGGAACTACCAGGACTACCCCCTGACCGAGTGACAGAGTTCGTTATAGACCTTATACCCAGAGCCGTACCAGTATCTAAAGTACCCTATCGAATGGCTCCTACTGAACTGAAGGAACTAAAGGTACAGTTACAGGAATTACCAGACAAGGGTTATATCAAACCTAACATATCACCATGGGGAGTGCCAGTATTGTTTGTGAACAAGAAGGACGATAGCGTTCGACAGTGTATAGACTACCGAGAATTGAATAAGCTTACAATCAAGAATTGGTACCCATTGCCTCGGATTGATGACTTGTTCAATCAGTTGCAAGGTGCCAAGGTGTTCTCCAAGATTGATCTTCAGTCAGGATACCATCAGTTGAAGATCAAGGAAGGTGATATTCCAAAAACCGCATTCAGTACAAGATATGGACATTACGAATTTTTAGTCATGTCTTTTGGATTAACTAACGCACCCGTGACTTTTATAGAACTCATGAATCGGGTATTCCATGATATATTGGATACGTCAGTCATTGTGTTTATTGATGATATATTAGTCTACTCCAAGGACAAGAAAACTCATGTCATGAATCTAAGAGCCGCTCTGCAACTACTAAGAAAAGAGAAGCTTTACGCCAAATTTACAAAGTGTGAGTTTTAGCTAAATGAGGTCGCTTTCTTAGGCCATGTTGTATCCACTAAGGAAATTAAAGTGGATCCTAGCAAGATTGAGGCCATTGTGAAGTGGGAAGCACCTAAGAGTGTTATAGAAATTAAAAGTTTCCTAGGTCTAGCTGGGTATTATTGACGATTCGTGGAAGACTATTCCAGACTTGCCGTACCTCTCACCAGTTTAACTAAGAAATGAGAAAGGTTTGGTTGGACCGACAAATGTGAGAAAAGTTTCCAAACATTAAAGGCTAGATTGATATCTGCTCCCATCTTGACTATTCCTATTCCAGGACAACCATTTACCTTTACACTGATGCGTCTAGATTGGGTTTAGGATGTGTACTTATGCAAGGAGAACAAGTAGTTGTGTATGCCTCAAGACAACTGAAGACACATGAGAAGAACTATCCCACTCATGACTTGGATTTAATCGTAGTAGTTCATGCTGTCAAGATATGGAGACGTTATTTGTATGGAAAGAAATTTCAGATTAAATCAGATCATAAGAGTCTCACTTATCTTTTTAATTAAAAGGAGTTGAACATGAGACAAAGAAGATGGCTGGAATTATTGAAGGACTATGATTGCGATATTCAGTATCATCCAGGAAAAGCTAATGTAGTTGCTAATGCGCTAAGCAGAAAAGCAATGATAAAATCTCAAGGAGAGGTGAACATGACTGCGATAATTTGTGTTACAAGGAAAGTATTCAATCATGGTAATGAGCAGTTCGCAACATTGAAGATTGTACCTGATATAATTGATGAAGTGAAAGCCACTATTAAATCATACCCTTATCTGAGAACGGTACAAGAAGACATCGAAAAAGGTAGGACTATTCCTGAGTTCACCTTGGACGATGAGAAGGTACTGAAGTACAAAGGAAGAGTATGTGTCCCTGAAACAGAAAACTTGGACATTAGACACAGACTAATGAAGGAAGCTCACACCACCGCTTATTTGGTACATCCTGGAAGTACAAAGATGTATCATGATTTTAAGAAATTATATTGGTGGAGAGGAATGAAAGAAGCTGTAGCTGAATTCGTGTCTCAATGCCTAAATTGTCAGAGGGTAAAGGTCGAACCGCAAAGACCTACAGGATTGTTGCAGCCACTGCCAGAACCAACATGGAAATGGGACTGCATTACTATGGACTTCGTCACCGGGTTACCATTGACTCCCCGAGTAGTTGACGCGGTCTGGGTGATTGTAGATCGTCTGACTAAGGCAGCTCGCTTTATAGCTATACGACCACAGTATACCCTAGAGAGGTTAGCCAAGCTATATCTGGATAATATTGTCAGATTACATGGTGTACCTGAAAGCATTGTGTCTGATAGAGACCCACGTTTTACCTCAAAGTTTTGGGAAGGATTACAGAAGGCTATGGGTACAACGATGAAATTCAGTACTGCATTCCATCCTCAGACAGACGGACAGTCGGAGCGTACCATTCAGATTTTAGAAGACATGCTTCGAGCCTGTGTTATTGATTTCAAGGGATCATGGAATGAGAAACTATCATTGATCGAGTTCGCCTATAACAACAGCTATCAGGCTACTATGTAGATGTCACCAGCACTGTATGGTAGGAAGTGTCAAACTCCTTTGTTTTGGAATGAAGTTGGTGAATGGAGTATTGTTGGACCAGAATTTATTGAAGAGACTTGTCGTGTAGTCGACATTATTAAGGAAAGAGTTAGAATGGCTCAGAATCGTTAGAAACAGTATGCAGATACTCGACATCGAGACCTTGAAGTATTCTTGAAAGTATCACCTATGCGAGGTTTAAAACGATTCAGATAGAAAGGGAAGCTAAGTCCAAGATATGTCGGGCCATATGAGATTCTAGCTAAACGTGGAAAAGTGGTGTATCAGTTAGCACTACCACCATCTATGTCAAGTGTGCATGATGTATTTCATATCTCATTATTAAAGAAGTACGTCAGAGATCCAACACATGTTTTAACAGCGGATCCACCATATCTAACTGATGATTTGACATTCAAAGTAGCACCAACTGAAATCACCAGCCGAAAGGTTCAACGTCTACACAACCGTGATATTTATTATGTTAAGGTCACCTGGAGGAGTCGGGATATAGAAGAGATCACATGGGAAGAAGAGAATGCTATGCGAAAGCAATATCCTCATCTTTTCGACTCAGAAGGTATGTACAATTTTCGAGGATGAAATTTTTAATAAGAGGGGGGGAGTTGTAAGACCCGTATCGAACTAACTGGTCTTTCCACCTTGTACCAGGTCTACCTATCATGGTCGAGCCAAGTGGACCAAGTGTGTGAAGAAACCACAAGACCAGGTATGAAAACAACCCAAAAAATGTCAATTATAAGCGTATGGTCACATGCCTAAACAGGTGTGACTTACCCCACCTCAAAAGAGTCCAACCCCATGAAATTAGGTCGTGGGGTCAGACATTTTAAAAAGGTAGGGTCACGGATTCTATGACCCCACCTCCGACCCCACAGAATCAGTCAAAATCGAAAATTGGGAAACCTTCCTAATCCAAAGGGGGTCTTTCCTAAACTCATTAGGGCATATTATGGAGGGTTTTTCTCTATAAATAGGATATCCCTTAGCCTCTTTTACTCCTTTAGAACCCTAATTGAAAGTGAAAGAAAGAAAAGAGAAGGAAGGGAAGGAAAATCTAAGAAGAAGACTAAGGAGGAGGAAAATTTAGAGAAAACTCTGAATCTTCAGCAAGCATAAGGTATGAACCTATTTCCCATGTTAAATTGAGAGCCTAGAATAGTTTATGAAGAAGATAGGATTTAGGAGAAACCCAAAATTGGAACATTATAACAACGTAAGTTGGCCAAAAGCCTTACTTGTCACCCATACACGTGGGCAGGAGGACTTACGTAGGTTCTAACAGATCCTAAAACACTCACACAGTAGGAAATTCTAACTAATGGAATCCAATTTGAAGAAATTGTGAGAAATCAAAAATTTCGACAAATTATGGCAAAAAGAGCAAAATCCAAGTTTCTCGATAACCAACCGATGAAACTCAAAAATTTTTGAGGGCTTTCATTCCTAGAGTCACCAATAACAAAAGACCCCAATAAAAATTGAATTTTTATGATTGGAAAAAGTTAAATTTGAAAAATACAAGATAAATGGGTAAAAACCTAGAAATGAAAACCTAAAAAAATAGGTAAAAATGAGAAGACATACCTGTAGGAATGATGTGGATGTCGAAACACGGAACCGAAATAACCAATATAGCGGAGTGACACTGTAGCAACTCAGAGGTGGGAGATGAGTCGAAACGGGGAAGGAATAATGGAAAATGAACCCAGAATCGGACCTTAAAAATCTGATTTTTGGTCTGGGGGTCGGAGAATTCGACCAGGATAATCGACCCCTACATCGACCCCCGTATCGACCCCCAACTCTCAGGAATCTGACAGGAAACCAGGGGTCGAGGGGTGAGCACACATCACGGCTCAGTGAGTAGCCAAAACAATGCAACAATACATATGCATGCAAATCAATTTATATCTTTGGTCTGGTTTAAAGTTTGCAGTATGCAATAGAAAGGTTTAAGTAGTCAAAGGTCGCGTTTATTGACTCCGCCTCTATACACGAGTGTGTGACGTTACCCGAAGATCACGTTTATCGTCAACTCACATGCACCCAATCATGAACATTATATAACCCTGATACTCTACGATATAATAGTTCTGCTAAAGTAATGGCGATACGACGATGCCAATGCATAAGACTTGAGTTAGAGATAGAGCTAAAGTGCTGAGACCCGCCAAAGGTTAACGTTTATTGACGTTCTCATCACACCTCCCCTGATACTCGCTCGCAATAAGTACATCAACCACACACATACAAGCACATGCCTATTCCTATCATCATCATCATCATCATGTTATAAACAATAAAGTAAATATGCATGAACAAATAATAGAAATATTGGATGGCATGCTGTATGCACATTACAAACATATTCGCATAGAATCAAGCATGGCATAGGACTCAAGAAAATAGAAAATAGTTTTGTTATTAACCAATTAGTTTGGAGTTCTTGTTCCTCACCTTAGCTTGCTACTAGATACTTTTCCAAGCTTTAGAATCACCTTTATAGTGTTATTATATTGCTAGAAGACCTAACAAAGTCGATAGAATTTAATTAGAATTAATTCTGAATTTAAAAACCATGCTGTTAACTGAGGGTCGGAGGTAGGGTCGAAGTCAGGATCGACCCTGGGTGCGACCCCCCCTTAACTCTGAACTTCCCGAACACTGAGGGTTGATGGTCAGGAACACCTAGGGTCGAATGGTCATCGACCCTCGGTGCGACCCTAGGTGCACTTTGGTCCAGTTCCCTCTTTTAATCCATTCTTCGTGCTTGGAATCCTATGGCTTGCTCCTACATTCCATTCTACATTCATTCGATGGTCTGAAACCATGTATAACTCACCTAGATATCTTTCATGCATTTTCCTATGGTTTTCCATGAAAACCTAACCATAGATTGATGGTTTGGGTTTCTCCGATATCACACTCTCAACATTAACTAACCTAAGGTCTGTAGAAACTCATGGAATTAGTACCCATACCTGAGAAGAATAATCTTTCTCTGCAACTCTTCTCTTTTGGCTTAATTTCTCTTCCTTTCCTTTCTTCTTCCTCTTTCCTTCTCCTCTCTTTTTCTCAATTCGGTTAGGGTTGTGAAAGGAGTGAAAGTGGCTTAGGGACATCCTTTAAATAGAGTAGGAACATCCTAAAATAAGTCCCTCTGAGATTAGGAAAGAATCCCAATCAAAAATTAGGAAATTTCCTAATTTCTATATTCGGCAGAATCCAAGGGTCGATGGGAGGGTCGATGATCCCGTCGACCCTAGGGCTTAAGTTGTCCGACCCTCCCTTCAAAATTGAGGGTCTGACTTTCTGCTTTGGGAGGTCCGACCCTGCTTAGCTGGGTATGCGACCCTCCCCTCAAAATTAATGTTTTTGGGTCGATTTGATACCTGGGATCTCGATCTCCTTTACGCCCTTGGTCCATTTGACTCGACCATAATGGGTAAACCTGGTTCAAGGTGGTAAGACCGGGTTAGATTGACATGGGTCTTACAGTTACAGCTGTTATCGAAACCAGCATGGAAATGGGACTGCATTACTATGGACTTCGTCACAGGATTACCACTGACTCCTCGAGTAGTTGACGCAGTTTGGGTGATTGTAGACCGCTTGACAAAAACAGCTCGCTTTATATCGATACGACCTCAGTATACACTAGAGAGGTTAGCAAAGCTATATGTGGATAATATTATTCGATTACACGGTGTCCCAGAGAGCATTGTGTCCGATAGAGATCCACGATTTACTTCCAAGTTTTGGGAAGGATTGCAAAAGGCTATGGGTACAACATTGAAGTTTAGTACTGCATTTCATCCACAGACAGATGGACAGTCAGAGCGTACAATTCAGATTCTAGAAGATATGCTATGAGCATGTGTAATTGATTTTAAATGATCATGGGATGAAAAGTTACCACTGATCGAGTTCGCTTATAACAATAGCTATCAGGCAACTATACAGATGTCACCCTATGAAGCACTGTATAGCAGGAAGTGTCGAACTCCTTTATTTTGGAATGAAGTTGGGGAACGTAGTCTCGTTGGACCAGAATTTGTTGAAGAGACTTATCAAGTGGTCGACATTATCAAGGAAAGAATGAGAACAGCCCAGAATCCTCAGAAGCAATATGCAGATACTCGACGCAGAGATCTTGTGTTCGTCGTGGGTGATAAAGTATTCTTGAAGGTATCGCCTATGCGAGGTCTGAAACAGTTCGGACAGAAAGGAAAACTAAGTCCAAGATATGTCGGGCCATATGAGATTCTGTCTAAGCGTGGGAAAGTGGCTTACCAGTTAGCACTACCACCATCTATGTCAAGTGTGCGTGACGTATTTCATATTTCCTTATTGAAGAAGTATGTCAAAGATCCAACGCACGTTCTGACAGTAGATCTACCTGATTTAACTGAAGATTTAACTTTTGAAGTAACACGAACTGAAATCACCAGTCGAAAGGTTCAACGACTATGCAACCGAGATATCTATTATGTCAAGGTCACTTGGAGAAGTAGAGACATGGAAGAAATTACATGGGAGGAAGAGAATGCTATGCGAAAGCAATACCTTTACTTATTCGACTCAGAAGGTATGAACAATTTCGGAGATGAAATTTTTATAAGTAGGGGGAGTTGTAAGACCCGTATCAAACTAATCCGGTCTTACCATCTTGAATCAGGTCTACCCATCATGGATGAGCCAAATGGACCAAGTGCGTGAAGGAGATCACGATCCTAGGTATTAAACTAACCCAAAAATACTTAAATTAAGGGGAGGGTCGCATACCCAGCAAGGGAGGGTCGGACCCCCCAAGACAGAAGTCAGACCCCCAGTTTTACATGGGGGGTTGGACACTTTAGGAACCAGGGGTTGACGGGATCTCTGACACCCCCTATCGACCCCCGATACTCGGTAAATCTAAAAATTAGAAAAGTTTCCTAATTTCGATGGGATTCCTTCCAAATCTTAATGGGACTTATTTTAGGAGTTTCTACTCTATAAATAGGACGTCCCTAAGCCTCTTTTACTCCTTTTACAACCCTAAATGAATTGAGAGAAAGAGAAGAGAAGGAAGAGAAGGAAAATAGAAGAAAAGAAGAGAAGAATGCCAACGGAGAAGAGTTGCAGAGAAGGAGTTTTCTTCTCAAGTATGGATACTAATTCCATGAATTGCAAAAGACCTTAAGATAGATAATGCAGAGAGTATGATCTCGGAGAAATCCAAACCATCAACCCATGGTTAGGTTTTCATGGAAAATTATGGGGAAAAAATCATGAAAGCCGTATAGGTGGTAGAATCATGGTTCTAGACCATAGAACATGTGTAGAATGGATTATAAGAGCAAGCCATAGGACCCCAAACACGAAGAATGGACTGAAGGAAGAAAATCGACCAAAACCCACAGGGGATCGCATGGGGGGTCGATGGCCAATCGACCCTACCAGACCCTGAGAATCGACCCCCAGTGTTCGGGAAGTCTAGAATAGGGGTGGTCGCACCCAGGGTCGATCATTACTCCGACCCTACCTCCGACCCCCAGTTAACAGAACGGTTTTTAAATTCAAAATTAATTCTAATTAAATTCTATCGACTTTGTTAGGTCTTCTAGCAATATAATAACAATATAAAGGTGATCTTAAAGCTTGTAAGAGGATCTATTAGCAAGCTAAGGTGAGAAAACAGAACTCTAAACTAATTGATTAATAATAAACTATTTTTCTCTTTTCTTGAGTCTAATGTTATGCTTGATCCTATGCGAATATGTTTGTAATGTGCATACAACATGTCATCCAATATTTCTATTATTTGTTCATGCATATTTACTTTATTTTTGATAACATGATATTGGTGATGATGATAGGAATAGGCATGTGAATGTATGTGTGTGGTTGGTGTACTTGATGCGAACGAGTATCAGGGGAGGTGTGATAGGAACTTCAATAAACGTTAACATTTGGCGTGTCTCAGCACTTTAGCTCTATCTCTAACTCAAGTCTTGTGCATTAGCATCGTCGTATCGCCATTACTTTAGCAGAACTATTATGTCATAGAGTATCAGGGGAGGTGGTCTCGGTCCTTGTAGTCTCTGACTCTACCGGGGGGCCTTAGCTCTATCTCTATGGACGTTCTGAGGGATGCTGGGGTGAGGCCTTGGATACACTTTTTGGCATTAGGATTGGTTAGTTGCGAGCCCAGTTTGCAGTCCTCTCCAGCAGGGGCTTACGTGTTGGTATGACACTGTACAACAATAAACGTTAACCTTTGTTGTACAATGTTCATGAATTGGGTGCTTGTGAGTCGACGATAAACGTTACCTTCGGGCGGCGTCACATACTTGTGTATAGAGGCGGGGTCAATAAACGTTAACCTTTGACTACCTAAACCTTTCTATTGCATATTGCAAACTTTAAACCAGACCAAAGATATGAATTGACTGCATGCATATATATTGTTGCATTGTTTTGTTTGCTCACTGAGCCATGATGTGTGCTCACCCCCTCGACATCGAATATTTTTAGTTGATGACGCAGGTACTACCGTCGAAGATTATGTAAATGTTCCAGTGTATGTGTAAGACCCGCACTTCGTGAACCCAGTCTAAACCTTGATTTCATGTCATAACAGGTCTTTCGATCATCACCGAGCCAGACGGGACGAGCGGATGACAAACAGGTACGAAATCGGATCAAAGACGGTCAAATAATCATTATTTTATGTTGATCGTTCGATGATACCGGTCTTGGTACCGGTCGATTTGTCAGCATTGCGCAGCTGACTACGGAGATCCAAAAATTGATCTCTACGGGTCCCACTTTCCTGATTTCGATTCCTAAGACCTTCCTAATCCTAATAGGGTTACTAAACCCTAATCCTAGCCTATATAAACACTCTTAAACCTCCTCAAATCCTTTTCATTATCTCTCACAAACCCTAGAGAAGAGAAGGAGGTTGGAAAGGAGAAGAAGCTAGGAAGAAGGAAGTGCTACCATTGTCATTCGACGATGCTCACTTTACGCCAGTCGACGGTAAGCGTTTTAATCATTCTTCTTACTCTATGACTCTAGGATAGTTTTGTGGGTGGATCAATACCATGCAAAGTAGGTATTGATCTAAAACCCTAATTGGCCATTAAACCCTAATTTACCGTCAAACCCTAGATTCGAGTTCCAGGATGATATTCATCTAAACTAGACTTGATTGAGTTGGAGGTAACTCTAACTCAAAGCTCATATTTAGAATGGATAGGAGAAACCCTGGAAATCCATGGAGAATGATCGACGGCAGTCGAAAAACTTAAAGTATGGTCTTCTGGAGACATATCGATCGACTATACCGGTTACACCCTGTGTGACCGGTATGTTGCCACCGGTACCTTCCGGGGGGCTGGTCTGTAGGGACCGGCTGACCATACCGGTCGCCAGTTTTCCCCACAGAGCTGCGACCGGTACATGCCACCGGTCAGCTCTGTGAGTGTATTTTTGTAACCTCGTTGGTTTTACAACCAATGTATGCCCTAAAGAAACTATTCTAATTGAACCCTAATATTATGTAGGGCTTTGTGATAGCACATTTGGATCTTGCGATGTGGAGCAAGCTATTAAACGAGCGTCAGGTAAGGGAATCTGACCTAAACTCTAATAATTAATGGACAGTAAATCATTGTTAATAACTTGAATATATATGATGTGATGTTTGTGCATATTCACATGCCATCTTTTACTTTTCGTTATTATTATTGTTCATGCATGATAGGATGTGATTGTTAGGCATGTGATTGTTTTCGTTGGTGTGTGGAGTGGGGCATGGAGCATGGGATCATTCCTCACACTGGAAATTTATAGTATTCTATCTTAACATGCTTGGTACGGGTGGGGCATCAGGGGAAGGTCGTGGTATGGTGGTCTCCGATGTTGATGTTGGCCTGGCCATGGTTATGTGGCACTGTGGTCTCCGAGGCCGACGCTGGCTTGTCCACGATGCTTTAGCTCTATCTCTATGCCGTAGGGAGTTATGTTGGGATAGGGTCTACCTGCGTATTGTTCTATCCTAGTGGGTTAGTTGTGGATAGGGTATCAGGGGAGGTACGGGGATGCCTTAGCTCTATCTCTATGCCATAGACGGCTATGCTGGGATAGAGCGTACATTGATGACATATAGGATTGGTTAGTTGCAAGCCCTGGCCAGTAGGGGCTTAGGTACTGGTATGGGTAGAGCATCAGGGGAGGTACGGGGGTATCTTAGCTCTATCTCTATTCCATGATGGGTGCATGTGGGCCAATGGTGGTGTGATCCATGAGGTGCCACACACTCGTGTATAGAGGTGCGGGGGCCATCAAACATTTCTATAGCACATTGCAAACTTAAACCAGACCACAGCATAAAATGTTTGTTACTCATGCATAATATTGTGAAACTGTCTGATTGTCTTACTGAGCTATGTTGTGAGCTCACCCTTTGTGTTCACATTATTTTTAGATGTTGATGCAGGATACACGGTGGATGACTATATGAACGCTCCGACGTATGGTGATGTTGCTGCTCTGGGTGTACAGGCAGGAGAGGACGAGCATGACGCTTCATGCGAGTGCCCTTTCTGCGTGTACCTGTGATTGATTTTATTTATTTATTCAGTTATTTTCGGTTGACTTTTAAAGAGATGTAATGATATTATATTTTATGATTAGATTTGAATATTGGGATATTTTATTTAATTTATCAATAGATACTCAGTTCATTCTATTTAGAGACTTTCGCTGTATTATTTATATTCTAATTGTGGTTATGTGCAATGGTTTGTATGAGTGAACACGATCTATTCGAGATCCTGATGTGAACCATTGGTTCAATGATGGTTCACTCACACCATTCTGGTTGGTTCAGAATTGGGGTGTGATAACTTGGTATCAGAGCACTAGGGCTCTGTCCACAGACCATTATGCACTTAACTAAGTCGATGAACTGAGTTAGGAAAATTTAAAAATCTTAATACAAACCCACCCTAAGCATTATTTGATACCTGAGACGGACTAAGAAAGAGCATAATACACTATATTAAATATGGAATTTAATGATACTCATGCACTAGTTAGGGTGAACCATAAAACTTTCATTAAACGAAAAGAGAGTATCAAATGTACTAGTACTACAGAGTACAGTCCACAAATCGGACAGTTACCCTGTTATATAAACAGTCAAAAGAGAAGAAAATAAAATGGACAATCATGGGGTAGGGGGCCTAGGAGGAATAGGGTCCGCTATATCATAATCTCGCTCGTAAGCGACCCTAAGCCAGTGTACCTGGTCCTGTATCACCCGTAGGCTACGAGCCAGACGTCCCAACTCCTGACCCATCTCTCGCTGAGACTCTAGGATGACCCTCTGGGTGTCCCTAATCTCTATGAACATGCTCAACACCGGGTCTGGAGGGGGATGAGACGGTCCAGCTGTAGATGTAGACGGTGGTGCTGTAGGTATAGGCTGTGGAGCGCCTTTGGTACACCCTCTGCCCTATCATCGTCATCATCACTCTCAGCCTCTGCTGCATATGCCGCATTGGCTGCTGCTACTGCTGCTGCTGCGGCTACTACCCTCCTGAGTGGGCGAGGGCGAGCCTCCAACTCGTCATCACTAACAGGCAGATTGTCCATCTGCATCCTCAGAATGGCATCCCAGTCGATGTCGGAGGTCATGGTATCCTCCACAGCCACCTCGCCTCTCATGCTCACTCGTAGGCGCCGAAGAAGAGTGGTGATGAGACGGCCATAGGGAAGGTTACTGGCCTGATCGGCCAGAGTCGCTTGATGCATTGTCTGGATGATGAGGTAAGGGAGAGAGACCCGCTCCCCTGTGCAGACGTAGTAAGTGATGTATTGAGTGAGCTGAGATAACTCACTGTCAGCCTTCATAGGAGCCCCAGGATTCAGTATCTGCTCCGCTATCTCTCGGCGTAGATCCTCGCTCAGATAGCCCTTCACTTTTGGAGGGCAATACACTAGATCTTCGTCGTTGGGAACCCCTAACAGGTCAGCCAACTGATGTGTGTCAAAGGAGATATGGACGCCCTTAACGTAGCTGGAGATGCGCAAGTGCCTACCCTGATTGGGATCATTGACATCCCCATGGAGCTCCAGGTTGGCGTAGAAATGCTTAACTAGGTTGGGACGAGTGGTCTCAGTGTAAGTAATGACAGGCACCCACCCAAGCCTGTCGAAAGCCGCTTGCACATCAAATCGGTACAACTGCTCCAAGTTAACTCGCCGTCCAGATTCAATGTTTTTGCTATCAAACCATGGGAACCGGGCTTGTGCCTTCTCATAATGGAACCACTGCTCGTCGAGTTGTGGAGCTGGTGGCTGAGGAGCACTCACGCCCGAGCCATGAGAACACTTGCCAAGAGCACGTCGTGGAGCCATTTAAACTGCAAAACAAAAAGAAAACAAGAAGAAAAATGTTAGAAATTGTCGAAATTTCGACAGCATAACGATAGTAAATTGGGAAAAAACCTCGAACTCACCCAAAAACTTGGGGAGGAGGACTTATGTAACCCCGCACTCTTCAAACAAATCAAACACAGGCAATTACAACAAGAAATTTCAAGAATTTAGGAAAAATCAAGAAATTTCAAAATTTTGAAAAACCTAGGTTAAAAATTAAAAAGTTCGATTTTTCCAAAAACCGTTCGGTGGAACCTCAAATTATTTGAGGGATTTTTCTCTTAAGGGTCCCTAAACCCTTTCTAAGCCGAAGGAAAGAAGTTCCTACGGTTAGAATCTCTCAACCAAAGAAAAATAAAAAATTCTAGGTAAAGACGATATGGAAAAATTGTAAAAACTTGATAGAGAGGAAAGAAACTTACCTAGAGGCAATGTTCTAGGTCTGGAGTGGAAGAAAATGGCTTCTAAGGTCACCGGCCGGACTGTAGCAACTCAGGAGCCAGAGAGGAATCGCCACCGGAGAGAAGGAAGAAAGAAAAAGTGAGAAAAATCTCATTTTTTTGTGATTTTAAGCCTTTCTGGGCATACCGGTCGACATACCGGTCGACCGGTACCCCATAGGGGCTGCGACCGCTATGTCTCGGTCAGAATGAAAATTCTGACCGGTCGACTATACCGGTCACACCACTTTCTACAGAGTAGCGACCGGTATGTTGCGACCGGTCAGCACCATAACAGCTAGAAAAATTTTATAAAAACTTTAAAAAAAATTTGTAAATTGGAATTTTTACTTTACGACTGTTTTGCCTTATATTGTTCAAGACTAACACCACTACTATTGTTCTCATGTGTTATGTCTTCTTCTCAGATCCAAACAGAACAGTCTAAGATGGTAGGCGGAAACGGTCGTAGGGGCCAAAAGCATTACCAGGCTAGGGTGCGCCTCGAGGAAGAAGAACAAGTAGAACCATTCGAGAGCCAAGCCCGGTAGCTAAGGAAGAGCAGGTTCCAAGGGTACCAACAAATTTGCCTGGGCCTCCTCACAGGAATTCTGAGACTATTGTTACAAATCTGGTCTATCAAATGTAAGCTCAGTAGAAAGCATTCCTGAGCGAGATGTTGAAGATGTTCAGGCCACCGGGTCATGTTTCCACCGAAGGTACGCCTGGGTCTGGAGGGAATAATACTACACTGCCGATGCATGGTAGTCCAGGGCCGATGGGCTAAGCACAGAATGTACCACCACCGCACCAGTTTCCGTCGTCTTCTGCTTATCAGGGAGCCTATCCGTATCCACCACCATGGTACGGAATGAATACACAGGGACAGCACGATCTGAGTCGGGCGGTGGATAGATTCCTAACGTTGAAGCCTTCTTCATTCACAGGTAAGACTGGGAAACCATTGTGGCCAGCACAGTGGGTTGTAGAAATGGAGAAGAATTTTTTACTGATGACTTGTACAGAGGATGAAAAGGTCCTGTTTGTCACACATATGCTGAAGGAAGATGCGAATGCTTGGTGGAATTCTACACGGGCATATCTAGAGACGAAGCATACACAGGTGGATTGGGAAGTGTTCAAGGTTGCCTTCTTCGATAAATATTTTCTGTAGAGTTTCAGGGATCAGATGGAGAGGGAGTTCCTTAATCTTCAGCAGTCTCAGTCGACTACGGATGCTTACCAGCAGAGGTATGAGGAGTTATTTTTCTTCGCACCGGCAAGTATGCAAGAAGAAGAGACCAAGACACGTAGGTTCACCATGGGACTACGTGGAGGCATCAGAGAGCATATATTGGGTCTGGACAAGAAAATTTACAATGAGGCTGTACAGGTTGCGAGAGTGATAGAATCCAGTCAGAGGGATAGCTTCTTTGCACAAAACAGGGGAATAAAGAGACCCGCTATTGAGGGGTTCGGGTGGCAGTAACAATAGACCTTTCGGCCCATACAGGGCTCAGACCGCTACAGTGCTTGCAAGGAACAATACGGCACCACCTGTGCCACAGTTTGCGGGACACAACCTGAACATTAAATGTTTCAACTGTCAGCAAGTGGGTCATATTGCAAGGACCTGCACTCTACCTAGGAAGCAACCTCCCCAGCAAGGAAAAGTATTTGCGGTCACTACCGAAGAGGCAGCCGCATCACCTGATGTGGTCACTAGTATGACTCTATCCCTTATTATTTAGCTTACTATTTCATTGTGTGTGTGAGCATGTAGAACTAAGGGTCAATAAAATTTCAGGAATTGTAAATGTAGCTGGTATACCTGCCAGAGTACTCTTTGACTCTGGGGCCACGCACTCCTTTGTTTTTATTTCCTTTGGGAAACGAATGGAATTACCGATCAAACACTTGAACCCAAGCTTGATAGTTCGTTCTCCACTAGGAGTCGAAGTGGCTTTGACTGAATATTATGGACCATGTACAGTATGTATTGAGCGCCAAGACTTAGAAGCAAGTTTGGTGTTACTCGAGATGGCAGACTTTGATGTCATCTTGGGAATGGATTGGCTAGGCCATCATTCAGCTATCCTATTATGTGGTGAAAGGAAGCTTGTGCTTACAGACAAAAAGGGGAAGGAGTATAGCTTCACTGGTACCAAGTTACCTAAGATGCGAAAGCTGATCCTCTCCGCCCTAAAAGCTAAGAGATGCTTAGAGAAAGGGGGAGTGGGGTATCCAGTATCTGTAGTCGACATCACGACGGAGTCACACAAAATGGAAGATATAGATGTGGTTCGAGAGTTCCCAGATGTATTTCCAGAGGAGCTTCTAGGTCTACCATCAGACAGAGCTACAGAGTTTGTGATAGACCTTATGCCAGGTTCGGCGCCGATGTCTAAAGCACCATACAGGATGGCCCCTACCGAGTTAAAGGAGTTGAAGACCCAATTACAAGAATTGTTAGATAAGGGTTTCATACGACCTAGCATATCACCTTGGGGAGCACCTGTATTATTTGTCAAGAATAAGGACGGAAGTATAAGACTATGCATTGACTACCGTGAACTGAACAAGTTGACGATCAAGAATCGGTATCCTTTGCCTAGAATCGATGATATGTTCGATCAATTGCAGGGTGCAAAGGTTTTATCGAAGATTGATCTTCGATCGGGGTATCACCAACTGAAGATCAAGGCCGGAGATATTCCGAAGACTGCTTTCAGGACGAGGTATGGGCATTATGAGTTTCTAGTTATGTCATTCGGGTTGACCAACACCCCAGCGTCGTTCATGGAACTGATGAACCGAGTGTTTCATGATATGTTGGATACTTCGGTCATCGTATTCATCGATGACATATTGGTCTACTCAAAGGACATGGAGGCTCATACAACACACTTAAGAGCAGCCCTACAACGGCTAAGACAAGAGAAGCTTTATGCTAAGTTCAAGAAGTGCGAGTTTTGGCTGAAGGAAGTGGCTTTCTTGGGCCATGTAGTATCTGAAGACGGTATCAAGGTTGATCCAAGTAAGATAGCTGCTATAGTAGGATGGGAAGCACCAAAATATATTGCGGAGATTTGTAGTTTCCTTGGGTTGGCTGGTTATTATAGAAGATTCGTGGAAGATTACTTCAGGATCGTTGTTCCACTCACCAGATTGACCAAGAAGGGGGAAAAATTTATATGGACAGATGAGTGCGAGAAGTGTTTCCAGACTTTGAAGTCAAGACTAGTCTCTGCATCTATCTTGACCATCCCAGAACCAAGCGTACCTTTTACTTTATATACGGATGCTTCAGGGTTGGGTATCGGGTGTGTAATGATGCAAGGAGAACAGGTGATTGCTTACGCATCAAGACAGTTAAAAGATCATGAGAAGAACTATCCTACGCATGATTTGGAGTTAGCAGCGGTTATACATGCAAACAAAACTTGGAGACACTACTTATACGGTGAGAAGTTTCAGATTAAGTCAGATCACAAGAGCTTAACTTATCTTTTCACTCAGAAGGATCTGAATATGAGACAGAGGAGATGGCTGGAGTTATTAAAAGATTATGATTGTGACATCCAGTATCATCCGGGTAAAGCAAATGTTGTGGCTGGCGCCTTAAGCAGAAAGTGGGCATCGAAACTTGAAGCCGGGCCAAGTACAAATGCTGCATTGTGTGCTGCAGCCTCAAGTTCAATTGAAGGCGATGAAGAGTATATAATAGAGACTGCAGAAGATCCAGTCGAGCAAGGCTTAATTCATAAGTTCACCATGATGTTCGCAGCTTTGAAGATCTCACCGGATCTAGTTAATGAAGTCAAGGTAGCAATCCTACGGGATCCGCATCTCAAGACAGTGCAAGAAGACTTAGAGAAGGGTACGAGCAATCCTGGCTTTACCTTGGATTCAGACAAGGTACTCAGGTATTGTGGACGGCTATGTATACCTGAGAGTGAAGACTGCAATATCAGAGATCGAGTTATGACTGAAGCTCACTACACTCCATATTCGGTACATCCAGGAAGTACCAAAATGTATCATGATTTAAGAAGACTATATTGGTGGAGGGGTATGAAAGTAGATATAGCTCATTTCGTGTTCCAATGTCTGAATTGTCAACAAGTTAAAGCAGAAAGGCAGAGACCTGCAGGTTTGCTGCAACCATTACCGGAACCTGCATGGAAGTGGGATTGCATTACTATGGATTTCGTCACTGGCCTACCTTTGACACCAAGGTCAGTGGATGCAGTTTGGGTAATAGTAGATCGACTCACCAAGACAGCTCGATTCATTGCGGTCAGACCTCAATATACCATGGAGAAGCTGGCCAAGCTATATGTAGATAATATAGTCAGACTCCATGGCGTCCCAGAGAGTATAGTATCCGACAGAGATCCCCGTTTCACATCAAAGTTCTGGGAAGGATTACAGAAAGCTATGGGAACGAAGTTGAAGTTCAGTACAGCTTTTCATCCTCAAACGGACGGGCAGTCAGAACGAACTATTCAGATTTTAGAGGATATGCTTTGAGCTTATGCATTAGACTTCAAGGGAGCTTGAGACGAGAAACTATCACTTATCGAGTTTTCTTATAACAACAACTATCAGGCTACAATTCAGATGGCTCCATATGAAGCACTCTATGGGAAAAAGTGTCAAACACCTCTGTTATGGAAACGAGGTAGGAGAAAGAAGAATTGTAGGACCATAGTTTGTCGAAGAAACTTATCGAGTGATTGATCAAATCAAGGAGAGAGTAAAGACAGCTCAAGTTCGACAGAAGCACTATGCGGATAATCGACGTCGAGATCTGGAGTTTGCAGTGGGTAACAAAGTATTCTTGAAGATATCACCGGTGCGAGGTTTGAAACGGTTTGGTAAGAAGAGAAAGTTATCCCCCAGGTATGTGGGACCATACGAGATATTGGCTAGACGGGATAATGTAGCATATCAATTGGCTCTACCACCATCTATGTCAAGTGTTCATGATGTGTTCCATGTATCATTGTTGAAGAAGTATGTCAGAGACTCATCGCATATCTTGACAGCAGACCCCCCAGACTTGACTGAAGACTTAACATTCGAAGTGGTGCCTGTGATGCTCTCAAGCCGAAAGCTACAGCAACTTCAAACCAAGGATATCCATTATGTGAAGGTGCATTGGAGAAGCCAAAATGTCGAAGAAATTACTTGGGAAGAGAAGAGCGTGATGAGGAAGGAGTACCCTAACCTTTTCGATGATCAAGGTACGTTTAAATTTCGAGGCCAAAATTTCTTTTAAGGGTAGGGGAGTTGTGAGACCTACATGCAAATTTTGGGGATGAAATTTCTTTTAAGGGTGGGGGAGTTGTAAGACCCGCACTTCGTGAACCCGGTCTAAACCTTGATTTCATGTCATAACAGGTCTTCCGATCATCACCGAGCCAGACGGGACGAGCGGATGACAAACAGGTACAAAATTGGATAAAAAACGGTCAAATATTCATTATTTTATGTTGATCGGTCGATGATACCGGTCTTGGTACCGATCGACCGGTCAGCATTGCGCAGCTGACTACGGAGATCCAAAAAATGATCTCTGCGGGTCCCACTTTCTTGATTTCGATTCCTAAGACCTTCCTAATCCTAATAGGATTACTAAACCCTAATCCTAGCCTATATAAACACTCTTAAACCTCCTCAAATCCTTTTCATTATCTCTCACAAACCTTAGAGAAGAGAAGGAGGTTGGAAAGGAGAAGAAGCTAGGAAGAAGGAAGTGCTGCCATTCCCGTTCGATGACGCTCACTTCACGTCAGTCGACGGTAAGCATTTTAATCATTCTTCTTACTCTATGACTCTAGGATAGTTGTGTGGGTGGATCAATACCATGCAAAGTAGGTATTGATCTAAAACCCTAATTGGCCATTAAACACTAATTTACCGTCAAACCCTAGATTCGAGTTCTAGGATGATATTCATCTAAACTAGACTTGAATGAGTTGGAGGTAACTCTAACTCAAAGCTCAGATTTAGAACGGATAGGAGAAACCCTGAAAATCCATGGAGAATGATCGACGGTAGTCGAAAAACCCAAAGTATGGTCTTCCGGAGACATACCGGTCGAATATACCGGTTGCACCCTGTGTGACAGGTATGTTGCCACTGGTACCTTCCGGGGGACTGGTCTGTAGGGACCAGCTGAACATACCAGTCGCCAGTTTTCCCCACAGAGCTGCGACCGGTACATGCCACCGGTCAGCTCTGTGAGTGTATTTTTGTAACCTCGTTGGTTTGATGACCAACGTATGCCCTAAAGAAACTATTCTAATTGAACCCTAATATTATGTAGGGCTTTGTGATAGAACATTTGGATCTTGCGACGTGGAGCAAGCTATCAAACGAGCGTCAGGTAAGGGAATCTGACCTAAACTCTAATAATTAATTGACAGTAAATCGTTGTTAATAACTTGAATATATGATGTGATGTTTGTGCATATTCACATGCCATCCTTTACTTTCTGTTATTATTATTATTCATGCATGATAGGATGTGATTGTTAGGCATGTGATTATTTTCGTTGGTGTGTGGAGTGGGGCATGGAGCCTGGGATCATTCCTCACACTGGTAATTTTGTAGTATTCTATCTTAACATGCTTGGTACGGGTGGGGCATCGGGGAAGGTCGGTGGTACGGTGGTCTCCGATGTTGATGTTGGCCTGGCCATGGTTATGTGGCCTCGTGGTCTCCGTGGTCGACGCTGGCTTGTCCATGATGCTTTAGCTCTATCTCTATGCCGTAGGGAGTTATGTTGGGATAGGATCTACCTGCGTATTGTTCTATCCTAGTGGGTTAGTTGTGGATAGGGTATCAGGGGAGGTACGGGGATGCCTTAGCTCTATCTCTATGCCGTAGACGGCTATCCTGGGATAGAGCCTCCATTGATGACATATAGGATTGGTTAGTTGCAAGCCTTGACCAGTAGGTGCTTAGGTACTGGTATGGGTAGAGCATCAGGGGAGGTACGGGGATATCTTAGCTCTATCTCTATTCCATGATGGGTGCATGTGGGCCAATGGTGGTGTGATCCATGAGGTGCCACACACTCGTGTATAGAGGTGCGGGGGCCACCAAACCTTTCTATAGCACATTGCAAACTTAAACCAGACCACAGCATAAAATGTTTGTTACTCATGCATAATATTGTGAAACTGTCTGATTGTCTTACTAAGCTAAGTTGTGAGCTCACCCTTTGTGTACACATTGTTTTTAGATGTTGATGCAGTATACACGGTGGATGACTATATGAATGCTCCGGCGTATGGTGATGTTGCTGCTCTGGGTGTACAGGCAGGAGAGGACGAGCATGACGCTTCATGCGAGTGCCCTTTCTGCGTGTACCTGTGATTGATTTTATTTATTTGTTCAGTTATTTTCGGTTGACTTTTAAAGAGATGTAATGATATTATATTTTACGATTGGATTTGAATAATGGGATATTTTATTTAATTTATCAATAGATACTCAGTTCATTCTATTTAAAGACTTCCGCTGTATTATTTATATTCTTATTGTGGTTATGTGCAATGGTTTGTATGAGTAGACACGGTCTATTCGAGATCCTGGTGTGAACCGTTGGTTCAATGACGGTTCACTCACACCATTCTGGTTGATTCAGAATTGGGGTGTGACAGTATGGTCACATGGCGGCGATCGAAGTTGAAGATGAAGTGGATACACATGACTCCTCTTGCGAGTGCAACTCACGTGTATTCAATTAGAATTTTACTTTTCTTTATTTGGATTTAGTAAAGACATGTATTTGATATTTATTTATGTCTTAGTTGATACAGAATAATTTACTATTTAAATATTAATATCACAGTAGATTCTGAGTTCGTTTTACTATAAGACTTCCGCTATTGTGTATTTACTCTGATTATGAATGTGGATATATGAGGTTTAGATCAGCCAGATACCGTCTGTACGAGATCCTGATTGAGCCGTTGGTTTGATAGCGGTTCATCACACCATTCTAAAGTGTGCGGAATTGGAGTGTGACAATCATGGTCGAGCCAAGGGGACCAAGTACGTGAAGAAACCACAAGACTAGGTATGAATTTAACCCAAAAACAGTCAATTATGAGCGTGTGGTCGCATGCCTAAACAGGTGTGACTGACCCCACCTCAAAAGAGTCCACCCACCTGAAATTAGGTCGTGGGTCGAACATTTTAAAAAGGTAGGGTCACGGATTCTGTGACCCCACCTCCGACCCCACGGAACCAGTCAAAACCAAAAATTGGGAAACCTTCCTAATCCGAAGGGGGTCTTTCCTAAACTCATTAGGGCATATTATGAAGGATTTTCCTCTATAAATAGGACATCCCTTAGCCACTTTCATCATTTTAGAACTCCAATTGAAAGTGAGAGAAAGAAAAGAGAAGGAAGAGAAGGAAAATTGAAGAAGAAGACTAAGGAGGAGAGAGAAAACTCTGAATCTTCAGTAAGCATAAGGTATGAACATATTTTTCATGTTAAATTGAGAGCCTAGAATAGTTTATGAAGAAGATAGGATTTAGGAGAAACCTAAACCATCCATCACTGGATAAATTCCAAGAGAATCCATAGAGAAAAGTATGTGGACAATGGATGGTGTATAAAATAATAGTTTTGAGTCATAGAACAATCATAGGAAGGACCACGATGATAAGCCAAAGTTTTCAAACATGAGAGAATGAAATTAAGAGTGAAAGGTCAACCATAACACGTGTGGTCACACGTGGGGTCATATGATGTCCGACCCCACAAGACTCACATGTCCGACCACATACCCTCGGAAAGTTTCCAGGGAAGGTGTGGTCGCACGTGGGGTCAGAGTATGTCCGACCCTACCCTGCGACCCCACGCCCTGTGGTCGCAGAAACTGAGACCCCAGGTGCTGCCCCACCTGCGACCCCTCAGTTTCTGTTAGTCTAAACACATGGGAATTAATTCTAATTAAAAATCTATCAACTTGTTAGGTTTTCAAGTGGTCTAAGAGGGAATTACAAAGCTTGAATGAAGATCTACTATCAATCAAATGTGAGGGAACAAGACCTAAACTAATTGGCTAATAATAAACTGTTTTTATTTATTGAGTCCAATGCTATGAATGATTCTATGCTTGTATGTGTATATTGTGCATATAACATGTCATCCAATATTCCTGTTATTACTGTTCATGCATATTTAATTCAGTTTATTTATAACATGATGATGATGATGATGCTAGGAATAGGCATGTGAATGTATGTGTGTGGTTAGTGTACTTGATGCAAGTGGGGCATCAGGGGAAGGACGTGACACTGTGGTTTATCTTGATCACCAGACTCTAGCTCTATCTCTACTCAAGTCTTGTCCACTGACATCGTCGTATCACCATTACCTTAGTAGAACTATTATGTCGTAGGGCATCAGGGGAGGTGGTCTCGGACCGTGTAGTCTCTGACTCTGCCGGGGGACCTTATCTCTTTCTCTATGGACGTATTGAGGGATGCTGGGGTGAAGCCTTGGATACACTGTTTGACATTAGGATTGGTTACTTGTGACCCTAGTTTGCAAGCTCTCGCCAATAGGGGCTTACGTGTTGGTATGGGTAGGGCATCAGGGGAAGTGTGATGCGGTGCGGTTCTAAGCACTTTAGCTCTGTCCCTATCCCATGGTGGGTGCATGTGGGATGGCAATGGTGTTTGATCCATTGGACGACTTCACACACTCGTGTATAGAAGTGCAGCGGCTACCTATCCTTTCTATTGCACATTGCAAACTTATGAACCAGACCAAAGATATAAATTGAATGCATGCATATGTTTGTTGCATTGTTTTGTTTACTCACTGAGCTCAAGTTGGAGAGCTGACCCTCGTGCGTGTAATTGTTTTTAGTTTCTGATGTTGTAGGTATTACGGTTGGAGATTATGTCGACATGCCAACATATAAACAGTTGGCGGCTATGATTAGCAAGCTGTGGAGGACTATTATGATTCGTTAAGCTAGCGTTTAAACTATAGATACGCTTAGTGTTTAACTTTCGTATTTGGATATTTGTAATATGTATTAAATTATGTTTTAGTTACTTGGAGATAAATGGAATATTAATTATTTATCATGACTAGACCTCAGTTCATTATCTGTAAGACTTCCGCTATTTACTTTATTATCTCTGATTAATGTGGAATGTGTTTTGGTTTAACATGATGGGCATAGCCTATTCGAGATCCTGGTTGAACCGTTGGTTTATTGACGGTTCATCACACCATTCTGATTGGTGCAGAATTAAGGTGTGACAACTTGGTATCAGAGCTCTCAGGCCTTGCCCATCAAACCTAAATACATTCACGATTGTGTCTATGAATTGAGTTAGGATAAATTAAAAAGCTTTAATACAAACACACCATAAGCACCTGTGTTGATTGAGACAGAACTTAAACAAGATAATAATATACATATAAAAGGTGGAACCATATATATATATATAGACAGAAGAAAAAGAGAATCAAATGTATCCCGATAATAAATAATATATGGTACGGTATACAAGTAGGATAGTTTCCTGAGTATACAAAGGATATAGTATAGTAACAAGAATGAAGCATCTGTAAAGTAGAAAAATTAGAATACCGAGTTGGTACTCATAAGATGTGAAACTCTATGTATGATTGGGAAAGAAGGAAAATGGCTAGTAACACCTAAATCTCTACAAAGGTAAAGGGAAAAATCTTAGGCTGAATGCAACAAAGATAGGAGAACAATAGCTATACACCAAAAATTGAGAGTAACTATAAAAGAAGATAAAGATATACTCCTGGGTGACGTGGGGACTCAGAGTGAGATCCATCAACGCTGATCCATTGCCCACTGAGCATTAAGAAGAGGTTGCAACTTGACCCCACCACTATCTGGGTCGAGAATGAGTAGTGAAAACTCATCTAAGCAGATACTAAATAATGATAATTAGATTTGAGCAAATCAAAAGAGTGAACAACCAGGCCACTCCAGCCAATCACTTGGACTACCAAGTACCTTGGCTACGGTTGTAATAAACTTGGCCTGACAAAATACAAGAGCAACAATAGATGAGACCGACAATGCAAGTTGCTGTGTGAATCAATATCCAAGTTGCCAACGCGACATCAACACCTCCGGGTCAAACCATACGGTACCAATTGGTAGCAACACTGTACCCCGAACACCTGTTAGCTATAACACCGTGCCTACCATATAGTAAGTCCTAATAATGGACACCCCAGTGCAAAAGCTTGGTGCACAACAAGAAGTGTATCAAGGTGGTTACCCTTATCAGCCACCGATGTAAGGGATAGCTGCATCATGGCAGAATGATCCAACAAGGGTTGAGGAAAAAAATTTTAGATGAAGCCTCAAACATTTTCAGCAAAGGATCAAATCTATTGTGGCCATATAACTAGATCGGTTATATGGATACAGTGCATTATTGACTTACTCTTATGATTATAGAGGATGCACATACCTGATTCTAATTCTCGTACCATGATAGGATACCTTCTTAATTTAACCTGTCAATTGGAGTTATAGATATTATTTCTTTAGTATTAGTCCTGATTATACCAATCTGAGCCACTCTCATGATCGACAACATGAACAAAGATATGAACTGAATGAACAATTAAATGTTTAATCATGTTGAGCATACATCTTTTTTATTTATACCTGATTTATTGATGTACCAAAACTTTCTCTGGATTTACTCCTGTAGTGCCTTGACCAATGGCATTATATACTCGATAGAACCTGTAACCATGAGATTAAGAATTATAAAACCTCTATTTCCATGTATTTTGACCATCATGTAACTTAACGACCTTTTTGATGCCTGTTGGATTACCATAGATGTACTCCTGATCCTTCAAACTTAAGTTCATTAGATAAAGCAAATGTTTGTCATTATGCTAAATTGAAAGAAGAAAATGAATTGCTTTTGGATAAGCATTCTGATTCTTACATTTCTCGACATCCATTGATAAGATGTTTAGTTAATAAGGAATTATGGGAAGTAAGATGATTAAATTCATATTAGATTCTATAGACAAGAGACCTCAGATGAAGTAATGGAGGATCTGTTTCAAGATTGCTGAATGGATGGATATGAGTCATGTCTATAAAAGAGTGTTATGAGCAATGTTCGAATCATATGGATGGACAGAATTTGGATGCAACCTAACTCGACTTGAGATAGCAGACTTTGACGTCATCTTGGGGATAGACTAGTTGTCTTAATACTCTCAAAGTTGTTATGTGCATAGAAGAGGTTATCATTCAAGAATAAAGACGGCATACAATTTAGTTTTATTAGAAGCATATTGCCTAAGAAGTAAAAGCTGATCCTCTCTATGCTAAAGGCGAAGAAATGCTTTGAAGAGAAAGAAGTTGGATATATGATATCTATGGTATACGTTACCAAAGAAGCACCACAGATGGGAGATATTGATGTGATGCATAAATTTCCTGATGTGTTTCCAGGAGACTTACCTGGGTTACCATCTGATCATGCGGCCGAGTTCGTCATCGAATTTTTACCAAGGACGATACTTGTGTCAAAGGCACCTATAGAGTAGCTCCTATGGAGTTGAAGGGATTGAGACTCAACTACGGGAGTTATTAGACAAGGGTTCTAATCGGCTAAGTATTGCATCATGGGAAGCGCTAATGAAATTCATGAAGAAGAAGGATGGTAGTGTCAGATTATGTATAGACTACCGGGAACTAAACAAACTCACGATCAAGAATCGATATCTACTACCTCAGATCGATGACTTGTTTAAACAGTTGCAAGGAGCAAAGGTATTTTCTAAGATTGATCTTCAGTCAAGATATCATCAGCTGAAGAATTTGGACAGTGATATCTCGAAGATAGCCTTTAGAATCGAGACTGGACATTACGAGTTCTCAATTATGATGTTTGGATTAATCAATGCCCTTAGATTTTTTATGGAGCTGATGAACTGGGTGTCTCATGACATGTTGGACATGTCAGTCATGATTTTCATAGATGATATTTTGGTTTATTCCAATAATGAAGCAACTCATACAACGGATCTTAGAATAGCTTCACAACAGCTGAGAAGGGAAAAACTTATGCCAAGTCCAAGAAATATGAGACCTGATTAAACAAAGTGATCTTCATAGATCATATAGCATCATAAAAAGGGATTAAAATGGACCCTATTAAGATAGAAACAATTGTATGGTGAGAAACGCCTAAGAACATTCTTGAGTTTAGTTGGTTATTATAGACGATTCATAGAGGACCACTCTAGGATCGCAATACCTCTTCCCAAGCTAACCAGGAAGGGAGAGGAGTTTAATTGGACTGACAAGTGTGAAGAATTTTTTTAGACTCTAAAAACAAGGTTGATATCAACCTCCATCTTAATCGTTTCGGTACCAAGGGAACCTTTTACCCTATACATCGAAACTTTTAGATTGGATCTAGGATGCGAGTTGATGCAAGGTAAACAAGCGATTGTATATGTTTCAAGATAACTGAAAAAGCATGAAAAGAATCACCCAACTCATGATTTGGAGTTAGCAGCTGTGATTATGCAATCAAGACCTGGAGACATTATCTAAACGGATAAGGATTTTAGATTAAATGAGAACATAAGAGTTTTATTTATCTCTTCATCAGAAAGAGTTGTACATGAAGCAGAAAAGATGGTTAGAACACTGAAGGATTAAGACCGTGATACGCAGTATCGCTCGATCAAGGCTAATGTGGTAGCTGAAGCTTTGAGTAAAAAGGTGAATAATGAAGCCAAAAGGAGGACCGAGTATAAATGCTGCCTTCTATTCCGTAGCAACAGATTCAAATTTATAGGAAGAGTAACATATGATAAAACTCGTGATGATCCAATTGAGCGAGAACTTATAGATGAACTTATGGAGCAATAGTTCCTTAGCTGTGCTTGTGGCATAAAAGATCATCTCTGAATTGATGGATGAAGTAAAAGTAGTAATTTTGTTAGATCTGTATATAAGAACGGTGCAAGGAAATTTAGAGAAAGAAAGACCTAACCCTGACTTACTTCGAATGCGAAAAAGGTCCTAAGATACAGAGGATGACTATGCATACCTGAAGTGAAAAACGCTGATCATAAGATACAAGATAATGCTAAAAGCCCATTCTATTACGTATTGGGTACATCCTAGAAGTACAAAATATACCAAAACATGAAGAGGTTATTTTGGTAAAAGGGAATGGAAGTAGTTGTGGCTAGATGTATGTTTCAGTAACTGAATTATCAACAAGTAAAGGCTGAAAGACAAAAACCAACATGGCTTACTACAACCACTATCGGAGCCAGTCTGGAAGTGAAACTGCATTACAATGAAGTATGTCACTGATTTGCCACTGACTCTTAGATCGATTGACGTAGTTTGGGTGATTGTTGATCGCCTTGTGAAGATAGGTAATTCCATTGCTATACAACCTCGGTATGCTTTGGAGCGACTAAATAAACTATATGTGGATAATATTACCAGATTGAATGGTATGCCTGAGAGCATAGTGTCGGTGAGAGACTAATGCTTTATCTCAAAGTTTTGGGAGGATCTATAGAAAATAATGGGGACAAAGTTGAAGTTTAGTACCGCATTTTACCTTAAACTGACGGACAGTTAGAGCGGACTATACAGATCCTAAGAGATATGCTCCGAGCATGTGAAATTGATTTCAAGGAGCTTGAGTTGAGAAGTTACCGTGAATTGAAGTTGCTACCAAGCTACCATGTAAATGTCACCTATGAAGCATGGTACGGTAGAAATGTCGAATTCCTTTGTCTTGGAATGAAGTTGGCGAATGAAGAATTTTAAGACCTAAGTCTATTGAAGAAACCTGTCGAGTGATAGACAAGATCAAAGAAAAAGGGCCAAGATAGCTCAGGATTATTAGAAGAGATGCCAAGACCTTGAGTTCGCCAAAAGTGACAAAGTGTTCTTGAGATATCACTCATGTGTAGTTTGAAGCAGTTCAGCAAGAAGGGAAAGTGGGGTCCTATATATGTGTTGGACCTTATAAATTTTAGAGAGATGTAGAAAAGTTGCATATCAATTAGCGTTACCGTTGTCCATGTCTAGTGAGCATGACGTATTTCGCATGTCTCTATTGAAGAAGTACGTTGGAGATCCATATCAAAGGTATTGACCACTGATCCACTGGATTAGATAGATGATTTAACGATTGAAGTGGTACCAGCCTAGTTCACTGGTTGAAAGGTACATCTCCAAAGCTGAGAAAATTATTATATGAAGGTAACCTGGCGAAGACAAGACGTGGAGAAGATTACATGGTGAAAAGAAGATGCAATGCGAAAATAGAATTCCTACTTATTGACTCCGAACTAAATTCAACTTTTGAGGAAAAAATTTATTTTAAGGATGGGGGAGTTGTAAGATCCGTACGTTCAAATTTCGAGGATGAAATTTCTTGTAAGGGTAGTGGAGTTGTAAGACCCGTACGCCACGAACCCGGTCTAACCTTACTTCCGCTATTGTGTATTTACTCTGATTATGAATGTGGATATATGAGGTTTAGATCAGCCGGATACCGTCTGTACGAGATCCTAGTTGAGCCGTTGGTTTGATAGCGGTTCATCACACCATTCTGAAGTGTGCGAAATTGGGGTGTGACAATCATGGTCAAGCCAAGTTGACCAAGTGCGTGAAGAAACCACAAGACCAGGTATAAATTCAACCTAAAAACAGTCAATTATGAGCATGTGGTCGCATGCCTAAACAGGTGTGACCAACCCCACCTCAAAAGAGTCCAACCACATGAAATTAGGTCGTGGGGTCTGATATTTTAAAAAGGTAGGGTCACGGATTCTGCGACCCCACCTCCGACCCCACGAAACCAGTCAAAATCGAAAATTGGGAAACCTTCCTAGTTCAAATAGGGTCTTTCCTAAACTCATTAGGGCATATTATGGAGGGTTTTCCTCTATAAATAGGACGTCTCTTAGCCTCTTTCATCCTTTTAGAACTCCATTTGAAAATGAGAGAAAGAGAAGAGAAGGAAGAGAAGGAAAATTGAAGAAGAAGACTAAGGAGGAGGAAAATTCATAGAAAACTCTGAATCTTCAGCAAGCATAAGGTATGAACATATTTTTCATGTTAAATTGAGCCTAGAATAGTTTATGAAGAAGATAGGATTTAGGAGAAACACAAATCATCCATCCATGGATAAATTCCAAGAGAATCCATAGAGAAAATTATGTGGACAATGGATGGTGTATAAAATAATAGTTTTGAGCCATAGAACAATCATAGGAAGGACCATGATGATAAGCCAACGGATTCAAACATGAGGGAATGGAATTAAGAGTGAAAAGTCGACCATAACACGTGTGGTCACACGTGGGGTCGTATGATGTTCAACCCCACAAGACCCACATGTCCGACCACATGCCATCGGGAAGTTTTCAGGGAGGGTGTGGTCACACATGGGGTCGGAGTATGTCCGACCCTACCCTGTGACCCCACGCCCTGTGGTCACAGAAACTGAGACCCCAGGTGCTGCCCCACCTGCAACCCCTCAGTTTTGTTAGTCTAATCACATGGGAATTAATTCTAATTAAAAATCTATCAACTAGTTAGGTTTTCAAGTGGTCTAAGAGGGAATTACAAAGCGTGAACAAGGATCTACTATCAATCAAAGGTGAGGAAACAAGACCTAAACTAATTGGCTAATAATAAACTATTTTTATTTATTGAGTCCAATGCCATGAATGATTCTATGCTTGTATGCATGTATTGTACATATCACATGTCATCCAATATTTCTGTTATTACTGTTCATGCATATTTAATTCAGTTTATTTATAATATGATGATGATGACGTTGCTAGGAATAGGCATGTGAATGTATGTGTGTGGTTAGTGTACTTGATTCGAGTGGGGCATCAGGGGGAGGATGTGACACTGTGGTTCATCCTAATCACCAGACTCTAGCTCTATCTCTACTCAAGTCTTATCCACTGACATCGTCGTATCGCCATTACCTTAGCAGAACTATTACGTCGTAGGGCATCAGGGGAGGTGGTCTCGGACCATGTAGTCTTTGACTCTGCCGGGGGGCCTTAGCTCTATCTCTATGGACATATTGAGGGATGCTGGGGTGAGGCCTTGGATACACTGTTTGACATTAGGATTGGTTAGTTGCGACCCCAGTTTACAAGCCCTCGTCAATAGCGGCTTACGTGTTAGTATGGGTAGGGCATCAGGGGAAGTGTGATGCGGAACGGTCCTAAGCACTTTAGCTCTATCCATATTCCATGGTGAGTGTATGTGGGGCGACAATGGTGTTTGATCCATTGGACGGCTTCGCACACTCGTGTATAGAGGTGCGGCGGCCACCTATCCTTTCTATTGCACATTGCAAACTTATGAACCAGACCAAAGATATGAATTGAATGCATGCATATGTTTGTAATGTTGTTTTGTTTACTCACTGAGCTCAAGTTGGAGAGCTGACCCTCGCGCGCGTAATTCTTTTTAGTTTCTGATGTTGTAGGTATTACAGTTGGAGATTATGTCGACACGCCAACATATAAACAGGTGGCGGCTATGATGAGCAAGCTGTGGAGGACTATTATGATTTGTCAAGCTAGCGTTTCAACTATGGATCGCTTAGTGTTTAACTTTCGTATTTGGATATTTATAATATGTATTAAATTATGTTTTGATTACTTGGAGATAAATAGAATATTAATTATTTATCATGACTAGACCTCAGTTCATTATCTGTAAGACTTCCGCTATTTATTTTATTATCTCTGATTAATGTGAAATGTGTTTTGGTTTAACATGGTGGGCATAGCCTATTCGAGATCCTGGTTGAACCGTTGGTTTATTGACTATTCATCACACCATTCTGGTTGGTACAGAATTGGGGTGTGACATTTCACATCATGGAGAATAGTGTATTAAAAATATATCATTTATTGTATATGTAAATGCACAAATTTGGGGTTTGAGAACCACCATGTTGGAACTGAGTGCATCACTTTGGTGGATTCCACCCAATCTTCACATGACACCCACAAACCTTAATTTGATCAAAACTTGACAATGCCACCTTTGAGTGTATATCGCCCTTACAAAAGCATTTACAAGTACATAAACTTTGAATTTGAAGACATCATGATGAAACTAGGTGTACCACTTTGGTGGGTTCCATCCAATTTCACAATGATATCCCCAAACCCTACTTTGCAACACATTATAGGTCAATAAATAAAATCTCATGCACACATAACTTTCTACATGCATCTGGTACAAAAATAACTGATAAACAAGCAGAAAACTACAAATCGAACTAATTTGGGATACCTTTTAATCAAAAATAAATTCTCCAAATCACCAAACTATTTACCAAATAGTAGAGCATGAAAATACAAACACAATGTAAAAAACTGCGTCAAAATCCGACGCTCCTAGCTCCTACAATCGTCGATCAAAATCGGCACTTGCATTCTTGCATCCTGAACCTGTTCCGAGCGGTTCAGCCTGGGTCGGTTCCGTCTGGCCGGGTTCGGTTATGGGCGGACCAAACCCACAAATTAAAATCTTTTTTTTATTATTATTGTCGTCGGCATGTAGATCTCACGCGTTTTTTCAGGCGGCGCGTGAGAGCGCGTCAGGAAACTTTCGGCGACCAACCTTATGTCGCCGGCTCCGTCTCTCTGAGACCTACAATCCTATAAAATTTATTTTACTTTTTAACGGTCGGAAAAAAAAAATTTCGAGGATCCAAATCCTAGACAAGTTCATATGAAAATTTTGAGAGAATCTCTCCCTTTTCCAATCCAATCAAACATGAAGTCTTTACAATGCTTTCCCATCGATCCTAGATCTGTGTAGGTGGCTCTGATACCACTGTAAGATTTTTTTTTGGATCTCCTTTGGGTTTTTCCCATGGGATTTCCCATGAACCCTAACAAATACACCACACAGATTACTAAAATAGAATAGGTATTGAAAAGAGATGATAACACACATACCTCTTGCTGTAGATTGATTTTCGACTGTTTTCTTTGCTTTAATGCTTATAATGCTTGGATCAGAGTCTTCCACAGCCTGTCGGGATCCCTTGACCTTCTCTCTCCGTATGGGAACAGGAGAAGAAAATAACACCGTGACGGTGGGAACTTTAACCATTGGTATTTATAATATCACCCCAACCCTGGACCAGTTCCACAGTGGACCAGGTTAGTCCATCTCTAATCATACTTAAACAGGTCTACCTGTAACTAGATTCTCACTGAACCAACTAATCTTATAATTAATTTAGCCCATAAAATATCTTACAAACCCTAGACACAGTTTTTGCTTACAACTAGAACCAAAACCCACAAATTGAGGGAAACTAAGTTCAGGTCCTGGTTTTCCCCACATCCCCCTTCTTCTTTTTTATTTTTTTTTTCCTATTTCGTTTGTTGTAAAATATTCCACGTGAATAATATTTTATATGAAAATTTTCTTCCATGTAAAAATATCATACTTTTTCAATGCCTTTCTTTTCAATTTATGTTAAAACAAATTATGAAAAATTTTATTTTATAAGAAAATTTCCCTTGTTCCACCATCTTACATGAAGACAAACTGAACTTCACTAGATAAAATGAATTTGGCTGTCCTGCAAAAATGATTAGATACTTAGGCCTCTATCGGTATAGATGGTAATTTCAACTATGGGCGCCAAGTTCCAACACGGCAAGCCAGTGTAACACACATATGACACGAAATTATAGGGTTAGGGTTGAGGGGAAAAGGAGATAACACAAAATTTGCATGATAGGGCATGGCATAGTCAATAAACAGGTAATATTAGATTATGTTTGGATGTCAACAAAAGAAAAGAAAAGAAAAATATAATAAGACAATGATGAATTTATGTCTCTCATCACTTCTCTCTCTCTCTCTATATATATATATATATATATATATATATATATATATATATATATATATATATATATTTAACATCCAAACATAGTCTTAAAATTGAAGATGTATTACATGCTTGACCAGACCCTTTGACATGATACCTTCAATCTTTAAATTCACATCAACCATTGATGAAGTGTGTATTTTTTTGGGTGGTGTTTTCACTCTATTTTTAGGCATTAGGCTTAGAATTTAAAGTCCTTTATTTTGGCGTTTTGTAAGGATTTTTTTTTCATTTACCTTAAATAACTTATATGGCTTGAATTTAATATCCAATATGACTCAGTGACTCAAAATTTACTACCATATTTACATGGTGTGTAGTGGCGAGGGCTGGGATCTTTGACACAATCAAGAAACAGGCCAGGTTAATTAGAGTTGAGGCCTTACTTATAATTTCAATTAGGATACTCAAAGCCAAATCATATCGCACTTACTTTGAAAGTAGTTATAAAAATTATTAAGACTTGATATTAATAGTTTTCATAACTATGAAATCCTGAATTAAAATCGTTTCCATGGTAACCAAGATAAACAAGAAGAAGTGGTTTCTTCTGTGATCCTCCATTTTCAGCCACGTGGATAGCTTTGCTGGTCAAACTGAAAATTGGATTGCCACATGTCAAATCTGTCTCAACTTTAATCCGTCAGGTATTGGACTTTAATCTTGTATCTTCAAACTTCAGCTATCCATCCAAGAATGCTAAAGTCTAGCACCCAAAAAAAAAAAAAAAAAAGGGTAATAGGAATAGAAAAATATCAATGATTTTATATTGTTATGTCGGTAAATAAATTTTTTGGATCAAAGTTACTGTTGGGGCCAAGCCCATGTTTCGAGACTACAAGTCTCTGGCTAAATGGATCGTTAGGTGACCCACTTTGTGAAGCAGATGAGATGTTGCCCAAGTCCAGCTCATTTGGTAAGAGTCCAGACTCCAGACAGGAAGGTGAGCCCATATGACGTGCTCATGTGCTCGTGTGCTCATCTGGAAAATGGAAGTGTGGCTAGCTTTTAAATGAGGTGTGCGGAAACACGATGACTCGTTTGGAAATGACCAGTAGGTTTTAGGATTTTGGATCATTTTCATGTACATATACTCTTTATGGGATTTCATCACCATCAATAATGTGCGGGACCCACCTTTATAGTGTGGGACCCACCAAATATAGCCAGTGATGGAATCTCAAGAAAGATACATGTACATATAGATAAACTATTCTCAGGTTTTGAAACTTTGTGCAACAAGAACTATTCTCAGGTTTTGGGACTTGGTGCAACATGTGTGTAAGTCTATTTCATGAGATGGACACTACCATGGGTTTTGTAGAAATTGGGTTCAAGTTTAAATAAGCTTTTTGTCAAATATCATGGCGTGAATCACAATGTAGTCCCCAAGGTGGAGCAAAGGTCTTGAAGAGGAGAGGTGGTCCAAGGTAGAGGAAAGGTGCTCCAGTGGAAGAAAGATCTCCAAAGGAAGAGTTGCTCCAAAGGGGGATAAAAGGGTGTAGAAGGGGCTTGGGATTGGGATTGGGATTGGGATTCAAATCACAAGGGATATGGTGTTTTCTTTTCTGGCTCATAGTGGAAGATTGGGTCTCACTTCATGGACGTAGGCAGGTTTGTGTCGAATCATTTTAATTCTCGTCTCTTGTGTATGTGCTTATTTATTTATTTATTTTTGTAAAGTTTCCTTTAATCAACACATTTTCAGGAAAAGGTCTCTTGTTTTCTTTCCCAACACTTAACGAGGTGAATGGATGATGATGTTGGAAGCATGTCCATGAAATTTGAGCACCGAATATGTACCACATCGTGGATATTTATGACTCTATACTTTGTTTTTTCCTTAACAAATTGTAAAGGGAATGGTTAACGCATAACAAAAATTACTTAGAGCTAAAGCAACATTATTTGTGTTATTTTACATCAAACATATGCCATGGTTTCAGGTGAGATATAAATTTCACTTGTGGGCCATAACATTTCTATTCACCTGCGTAGTTTGAGTCCAAATTAATTCTATCTGAAGGATTGCTGGTTAGCCCAATGGGTTTGCCCTTGAGATTGAGTGCAGGTTTGGATCAACTCTCCTCAACCTCATCTTGGAGCTTATCCCCCTTTATTTCTGTAGTTAGATCCCTTCCTTTGGCCTTTGGGCAATCCCAACGGGGATGCGTCACTAAAAAAAAAAAAAAAAAAAAAAAAAAAAACTCTATTATTTATCAAAATGAACTAAAAAAAAGTGTGTAATATAATAATATATGATGGGCTTGCAATTGAAGAGAACCAAAACCTTGTTATATGATCCACTTAATATTTAAGATTGTCTTTAAAAGGTTTTGAACTTTGCCAAAAACTCTATAAAATCTTGGTTTCAAAGATTTGTGATTTTGACCAATAGAGCTTTGGCATAAATTCTTTGTCTTTAAAAAAAAAAAAAAAAAAATTGGATTTCACAACTGAGTGAGAAATTTGACTTTTCCCTTTTTTTAATTGAGTTAATTTTTTTACTTTATTCTACTAGATTTTATTTATCATTGTTCTTGTGTTTGCATAGTGTGTAATTTATTATTCATATATATCTCGATTGTATAATGTATACTATAATTTTTAATTCTATTTATTATTTAATATGTAAACACTTTTTTTTTCAATAATCTATTATATTTTTTAATCATTAGGTTTCACTTCGATAAGCATCATTTGGATTTTAACTAATATATACTACCAAAATGCATAAAAAATAACTATAAAAAATGATTTGTTTGAGTAAAAATGTTCCTTGAATAAAATATAAAAAAACTTAATAAATTCTTAATGAAAGTTCAAAACTTTTATTCTAGCCTATAGAGAAGTTTAAATATTTATCTACATGCCTTTATTGTTTTCCTTACGAAAAACGGAAAAAGATCTTTTGTAATGAGGTCATCCCTATAGTGAAGATCTAATCCACTCAAAGTAGATCGATACGTATTTCGATCCAATCAAAGTGCATCAAGATACACATAGATCTACTTTGAGTGGATGTGAACCTCACTACAAGGGTGGCCTCACCATTGAGAATCCCAATCCCTGAAAAACTACTAAATCTCTTCTTTTATTTCCTTAACATATATTACTGAGTTTTTATGTCATACATGTATAAGGATCCACATTGTCTCCTCCTTGAGATTCGGGAGGAGGGGCAGCGGCCTGGATGGATGGCAGACACCTGGCTCTCGGGTGAATCTGAGCAGACACCCCTGTCAGCTCAGCTTGTCTGCTGGGGTGTCGGCTCAGATGAACCGTTCTGATTCACTCGAGAGCGAGGTGTCAGTCATCCATCCAGGCCGCCATCCCTCCTCCCGAATCTCAAGGAGAAGACGATTTGAATCCCATGTATAACGGCCACTTGATAAAGGTGGTGATCAATCTCTGTAACCATTTATAATTAAAAAGAGGCTAGCTTTCCCATGTATAAAAAAAGTGAAGGCATATTTTCCTTATTAAATGATTTTAGAGGACTGATTCGCTTCCAGTCATTGGCGGCCGTATATTGTTCTGAATTATTTTAATCACTCTTAGATATATATTATTTAAGTCAGGCAGTTAAGGAATATAGAATATTTGTACATAAAAAAAATTTATAGAACATTTGTACTAAAGCTTAGGGTATCAAAATTGGACCAAAATTGAAAATTGAAATTGAACCATCACAATTTGGCTTAGATTAAAACGAAATTGAATCTTATTGGACCATAATTGGATGTGTTTTTAGAGCTTGATGAAAAATCAAAACCAGATGAGACCGATTGATAAGCCTGACCCGGACTGAATCAATATGCCCAAACCGAAAAGAAACCAAACCTATCCTATAATGGACCGATATTAGCCTATTAAGCCAAATTTGTTACTACATATTCACATAGTAAACTAAGACCAAATCTATAATGGATCAATAAGAGCCTATTAAGTCAGTCCGATAAAAGCCTGAAACCCGACTGAACAGAAATTGAAACCCGATCGAAACCAAAAATTTCTTATTACAATGTAATTGAACTTGGGTGTGTAGGACCGAAACTAAATCGATCCAAAACGAAACCGGACCGAACAGGACCCGTTGACACCCTTAACAGACCCTGATTCAATGGTTCAAAAGATCTTCTATGTTAAGTGGTTCATCCCTTGATTTATGAAGATGCTTACAAATTGGTGATTAAGTAATTGGGATATGGTACCGGTGTTGGGATCCAGGATCCAATCCCTTCTCCACATTATATTATTTGGCTTTAAGCCTGTTGTTTGCCTTTTGTGCTGATGGATTCTCCAATTCTTGCTTTCTATCCATCTGGGGTCCTTTCCACCTTTTGCATACTAGTCCTGCTAGAATATGCTTCATAGAAAAAGAAGAACGATTATGTTGGATATAACATGCATTAAGCCTTATCATAGATTTACCAATGAAAAAACATAGAACTTGTTAATGTTGCATCTGAGCTTTTTATTCCAATCTGAAAATTTATTGCCATTGGCATGCAAAGTACCTTCATGGTCACATGGTTTAACCTTTAAGGCAGTCAACAGAGACTTCACAAAATAGCCCATGCATGAAGTGACTGCTTTTAGTTGGAATCTTGATGATGATGTTGGGTTTTTCAATTTTCAAGATGGATTAAGGACAGACTTAATATAATCTAGTCTTAATTTGTTTTGGCCAGGATGTACTGTTAACTTTGCCACTGTTAACTTTGCCACTGTTATTTAGCGGGATGTTTAAGTAGGAACCGTTAAATCAATTAATAAATGGTTCGATTCTTATTTTAAAAAATGAAATAGTTTCATTAAACGATTTGATAGTTTTGAATTGATTAAAAACGACTAAAAACAAATATTTGATGTTATTAGGGGAATCCATCTATAATTTAAAATCAAAATGAGGACTAAGTATGTTGCCTACATTCCCCTTCTTTGAGAATTCCTTTTATTATCTCACCTAGATTTCTAGCACTCTTGATTCATGACACTAAAACTAGCATGTAATAAAGGAAAATCATTTGATCGAAACTGATTAATGATCGATTTTGGTAAGCTTTTTGAGACCGTTTAATAAACTTTGATTTTGATATTACATCTTTATATAATATCAAAAGTTTGGCTGGTCTGCCCCTCATCTATGAAGAGACATTGTCTCAAGCATCTTACAGTAAAAAAGTTGCAAAGCCCCCCACCCCCTATATTTAAAGTTTCCTAATACATTTTTTTAACCTAATCATCCACAAAAACCCTTTTTTTAAACTGCTCCTCCACCAAACCCCTCCCCCTCGATATAAACTCGACTTGCATCAATGAGGTCATACACTGAGTCGCACCATTTCTCTTACCCGCCTCTCATGAAAATGTTAGCTAATTCTTAATTCAAATGAAACTAATTGACAAGTACAACAATCACAATTGGATTCGAGAATTCAAAAAATAATTGAATAAAGAATGATGTGGAATTTAGTCTATAAAAATATTCTGGTCATCATGAAAATTATTCCAAAATGTAAATTCGTACTAATTTCTTGATCTTGCCTCGTTGTTTAGAGAGCTAGCTAAAGGTCTGTTACTTTCTCCCGTCAGCGCCCTCCCCCCAAAATACTTTTTTTTTAAATCTTATATAGGCTAAGGGGTGTCAATTCCTCAGTTTCAATGGGCCTCGGTCGGATCTAATCCATTATTACTAGTTTAATAACTCCTATTGTGATCGATATGTTCAACTAATCAATCCTCATAGGAGAGACACTAACATATTTACATTCGGTCGAGGTCCACAATCGATCTAATGTTAATCGGTCTAATCAATTTATAAACGGACTTCAATGATGCAAATTAATTGGTTCATAATTGGTCTTATACTAGTTGGCCCAAAATAGAATAAGGGTCTCAGACCCCTGCATGTGGGTATCCTATCTATTGGTCCACAGTAGACAAAAACACAATCTTGATGAACTTGATATGACACTGAGAGGGGAGGGGGTGAATCAGTGTCTGAAAATTCTCCTTAATTATTTATTGCTGTCCAAAGCTGATGGAGACCTAACTTTTCACACACACATAAGCGCATGCAAATCTACCTCGCTACCATTCAATGGTCAAGTCTACCAGATTTGCACACCCATCCTGCAAGTCATTCCATGCACTTCAAAATATACAGAAAGCAAAACAATGGACAAAAAAATATTACGTGGTTCACTAACACAGTGTGTTATGGCTAGTCCACGAAGTCATGCCCAACGGGCTCCGTATTTACTCAACACTCAACTTTTAGTCTCTAACAAGACAAGGATTTTAACCCTTGGTTTTTCCAGCATAAAACTGAGAGGAGACACCAACGCCAAGATTCAGGCTTAACATCCAGTGTCCAGTACCCACTAAACACACCACGCTTAATCCGTACCCACGGAAAGCAAATAACAATTTTTTTAGGCTTATAAATTTGCCTTACAATTTTTTCCCCACCAGCTAGGTATTCAATAATTTTCACCTACGCTAGCATACAATATATTGAAAGCATAAATAGATAGGGAATTAAAAAATCTCACAAACAATGCTTTTGAATGACCAACAATAACTTTGAAGCTTCACACTGCTCTCAAGTATTTTCCAACAGCCTTCAATGATGATAGAGATCGATTTACAGAGCACACCTCATCCACAGACTTCCAATCTCTTTCACACAACTCATAATCACCATGAATGTAAACATAAATTCTTTACAGACCTCTCATAGGGATTTAGCACTCCATTGATGCACAGAGAAGAGGTAGTTGGTGATTGATCACTTCTACAAGGCATGAAACCCTAGATCTCCTTCTTTCTGCCTTCAAAATGTTCTTTTCAATTTTTCTCTTCTATTTTACGACTCCAAACGGCGCCCAATGTATAGCGCATCCGAAACGGACCGATTTGGAGCTCGGATAAAGAAGTTATGGCAGTTTGAAGTTCGGCCAGTAACAAATAAGGAAAGAGAATCTTTCCAAGCCATACGTGCACCCGCGGAGCACCGTAGCCGCGCCGCCTTTGCGTTGTCGAGTTTTGATTGGCCGATCAACGAATCTATAAAACTCATATTGGAGAAGAATATGGTCCTTGGGTTCCCTTGATTGGAACTATAAATTCGCCCGTCGGATCTTACTCAAAAAGGCAGGATTTGTCCTCACCCGTCGAATCTGAATAAACCACACCTCCGAAGATCATAGAAGCCCGTAGCCACTAGATCAGGATCCATCTATCGCTACACCTTATGCGCGCACCACTGAATCATGGATACCCCTTCATACGATGCGACGCACTGTATTAACTTGCCTCCGTCCAATGAGAAGCCTCGTGGGAGCATCAAGGTTCGTCGACTCGATACACCTTAGCCCGCGTCTTTATAAGCCGTCAGATCGAGATCTGGGCTTCGTGGCTCCATTCTGTTCGCTAATCTCGCATCTCCTCACTTTTAGCTTGACGAAAAAGCCCATAAACAACTTCTTTAATGACCTTTGTAACCAAATCTGACCGAATGGTGCCTCTCTCCTGGCATTTGGTCGAACACATGGAGGGCGAACAGTGAGGGTGCTGCTGGGGAGTGCGGTAAGGGGCCATGCGCATGGGCATGCGGCAGTGGGCTTACGGCTATTGCTGCCTTGCAGGCCTGTTGCTGTGCTTGGTGCATGGCATGCTGCATGGCCTGTGGGCTCCTGCTGCTGGTGGCTTCGGCTACTGGCATGCGGCATGGCCTGTGGGCTGCTGCTGCTTGTACGAGCCTGCTGCTGTGCTTGGTGCATGGCACGACTGTTGGTGTCAGCCTATGGCTGTGCCATGTGACTGGCCATGTGGCTGGCTGCTACTATGGTGCTGTGGCCCTCGGTCAGGTTGGCTGCCATGGTGGCATGTCACCTTGGCACAGTGAGTCCCACCCACTGATTTTCTCTCTCCTTATCCTCTCTCTTCTTTCTCTCTCTATAGTCTTTCTCTCTTCATTTAAGCTTCAAGATGCCGTAGCACTGCCTCATCATCAGAAACTCGGCCACATCATCAAAGAAGCTGTGCCACATCACCAATGGGGTCTACAAATACACTTTCTCATCAAACTTGATGTAGAATGGCATTTAACTCACTGCAAACCATCTGAAACACACTATAAGAGATGTAGAACACTGTAGAATCACAAATACAAGGTTGCTCCATCTTTGCCACTGCACTGACACTCTCTCTCCTCATTTCTCTGACTAAATGCTTACAAACACTGTCACATCAGTCATGTTGTCAACAATGACAACATAAAGTCTAACAATTTTCCCCTTTGGAATTATTGGCAACTCATTCTGCACATGAGATCTTTCTCCCCCTTTGACAACAAATACAAAGGGACATGCCACATAGGAGTGGCCACTACATCTTTCCAATCCTATGGGTAAAAAAAAAATAAACCATTATATTAATATAGAAAAACATCACAGGACTCCCCCTGAGTCCAACATAAGGAGAATAAGGATAACAAGTATAAGCATGCACCACTCAACATATAAATACCATAGGACTCCCCCTGAGTCTATCATCGGGAGCAAAAGGATATAACAAACAAGCACTGCTCCCCTCACGCCAAGCACCTCACTGCTTGGTGAGCATGGTCATGCATGAATCTTCGACACTCTCTGTCAGAGTGTATAAATTCCTTGAGGTTCTCTGTCCTGAAGCCACAATCTTGCCACTGTCAACTCTTTTGATCTCACATCCCTATTTATTGAAGATCACTTCATGCCCTCTATCACAAATTTGACTGATGCTGAGAATGTTGTGCTTGAGTCCTGACATATAAAACACATCATGGAGTTTCACCTTTCCATTGTTGATGCTGATAGAACCCTTTCCAGTTACCTTGGCCCCTTCATTACTTTCAAACTTCACTGTACCTCCTTCATACTGCTGAAGCTCCTGAAACATTTTCTTGTCACCTGTCATGTGACTAGAACATCCATTGTCAAGAATTCATGGAGATGGCTTGTTTTGTGTCTTGAACGTTGTCTCGAAGCATGCAACACCATCACTTTCTCCTTCTACAAAATCTGTAATGAATTTCTTTTTCCATACTTTTCTAACAATTGGTGGAGTCTTTTTGTTCACTCTCTGCTTAGCCTTTCTTTGACCATTCTTCCTTTGTTGTGTCACTTTTTGCTGAGGTAGCGTGAATGAAAAAATTATTCTATACTCTCTTGCAATATGCCCATAGTTATGACAATTGTAACACTCAACAAAATTTTCTTCGAAGGAAGCAAATTGATTTCTGGTTTCAAATCTAACTTCTCTCATGTAGAATTTACATGTGGCTATTTTATGTCCATAGGCATTGCATTTAAAACAATATCCCTGAAAATAAGATTTTGGCCTAGAAAATACCATATACCTCATCTGTCTCTGTGGTGCATTAGGATAATTTCTTTCATAGAAGTTACTCTGCTCCACTCGCCTGCCTTGCTTTGCATTGTTAGTCTGTGGAATAGGAACTTAGTTTTCTTCTTGAACATAAATCATAGGAGCTTTGCCCTTTCCACTCTCTTTCACAAAAGAGATGGGACCTTTCCTCTTTGAGTTGGCACTATTAGAAGTCTCTCCCTTATCAAAACTAAGACCAAATTTTACATTGGAAGGTCTTTGAGAATTTATAATGCCATCTAGCTTGCTGCTACTAGGGTGCACTGTAGTGTTACTTGGCTCATCGAGTTGATTCAATTTTCGTTTTCTTTCAAGCTCTTCTTTTTCATACTCAGTCACCTTTGCTTTTAATAGAATAAATTCCTTCTCAAGCTCTTCAAATTTATTCATCACAGGGGCTTGTATTTCAAGTTGAGCTCTCAAAGCTACATTCTTTGTCATTAACCTAGAATGATCTGCAGATGCCTATATGAGCTGAGTCTTGAGACTGTCAATGACTTTCTTTGATTCTTCATCTTGCACTCTCAGTTCTTGAATCAACTTCTTTTTCCTTTTAATTTCTTGTGAAACAAGTTTGTTATTTTTCCATTCCTTGTTGAGTTCCTTCATAGCTGCTAGAAGCTCTGCCACAAAATTTATTTCACCTTCTTCATCATCACCAGAGCTTGAATCTTCATTCTCATCTTCTTCAATGTTGTTTGAGGTAAATTCTTTATTTTTGTTCTCTTTCTGATCTTCAATGAAAACCATGAACAAAACCTCACTTGGCTCACCCTCTGAAACATCATCTGAAGTGTCATTGTTTTTCCTAGAAATGAAGCTTTTTCTTTTAGGCTTGTTCTTCTTGAAGCTTTTGGCCTTGTAACTGCCATTGCTGCCATCTTCATCATCACTATCAAATATGTTGATCAATCTATCCCAGACTTCCTTTGTTGTCTTGCAGTCCATGACCTTGAATAACTCACTGTTACTCAATCCCCCTTGAATAACATTAAGAGTTTTTCTATTGTTTTCAAAAATTTTCTTCTCTACAGCAGTGGGAGCATTCGTGCCATGAGGAGTGTAACCATTCTTAATAGAAGCCCATACATCAAATCAGAGGGACCCTATGTAAATCTCCATTCTTCTTTTTCAAAATATAAATTATGTGCCATCAAACAATGGGGGCTTGTTAGAACCTTCTCCTAGTGTCATATCATTATTCTGATCTTCTCAGTTGTCGATTAAGCGGTCACTGACCCTGTTGCTTTGATACCAATTGATGAACTTGATATGACACTGAGAGGGGGGTTGAATTAGTGCCTGAAAATTCTCCTTAATTATTTATTGCTGCCCAAGCTGATGGAGACCTAACTTTTCACACACACATAAGCGCATGTAAATCTACCTCGCTACCACTCAATGGTCAGGTCTACCAGATTTGCACACCCATCCTGCAAGTCATTCCACACACTCCAAAATATAACAGAAAGCAAAACAATGGACACAGAGATATTATGTAAGACCCGTGTCAATCTAACCCGGTCTTACCACCTTGAACCAGGTTTACCCATCATGGTCAAGTCAAATGGACCAAGGGCGTGAAGGAGATTTAGATCCCAGGTATCAAATCGACCCAAAAATACTTAAAATAGGGGAAGGGTCGCATACCCAGCTAAGCAGGGTCGGACCTCCCAATAACAGAAAGTCAGACCCTCGGTTTTGGAGGGAGGGTCGGATAGCTTAAGACCCTAGGGTCGACGGGATCATCGACCCTCCCATCGACCCTCGGATTCTGCCGAATACAGAAATTAGGAAATTTCTATATTTTTCGATTGGGATTCTTTCCAAATCTCAGAGGGACTTATTTAGGATGTTCCTACTCTATTTAAAGGACGTCCCTAAGCCACTTTCACTCCTTTCACAACCCTAATTGAATTGAGAAAAAGAGAGGAGAATGAATAGAGGAAGAAGAGAGGCAAGGAAGAGAACCTAGCAAAAAGGAGAAGAGTTGCAGAGAAAGATTAATCTTCTCAGGTATGGATACTAATTCCATGAGTTTCTACAGACCTTAGGATAGTTATTGGAGAGAGAGCGATCTCGGAGAAACCCAAACCATCCATCCATGGTTAGGTTTTCATGGAAAACCCTAGGAGAATGCATGAAAGCCATCTAAGAGGATGATTCATGGTTTCAAACCATGGAATGAATGTTTAATGGAATGTGGGAGCAAACCATAGGACCCCAAACACGAAGAATGGATTAAAAAGTGGAAATTGGACCAGAGTGCACCGAGGGTTGCACCCAGGGTCGATGACCATCCGACCTTAGGTGTTTCTGACCATCGACCCTCAGCATTCGGGAAGTCCAGAAAGAAGGGAGGGTCGATAGACCCATTGACCCTAGCATCGACCCTAGCATCGATCCTCAGTTGACAGAATAGTTTTTAAATTCAGAATTAATTCTAATTAAATTCTATCGATTTTGTTAGGTCTTCTAGCAATATAATAACATTGTAAAGGTGAATTTAAAGCTTGGAAAAATATCTTTAGCAAGCTAAGGTGAGGAACCTTAACCCCAAACTAAATTGGTTAATAATAAACGGTTTTCTATTTCTTGAGTCCTATGCTATGTTTGATTCTATGCGAATATGTTTGTAATGTGCATACAGCATGCCATCCAATATTTCTATTACTTGTTCATGCATATTTACTTTATTGTTTATAACATGATGATGATGATGAAAGATAGGCATGTGCTTGTATGTGTGTGGTTGATGTATTTGATGCGAGCGGATATCAGGGGAGGTGTGATGAGAACGTCAATAAACGTTAACCTTTGGCGGGTCTCAGCACTTTAGCTCTATCTCTAACTCAAGTCTTGTGCATTGGCATCGTCGTATCGCCATTACTTTAGCGGAACTATTATGTCGTAGAGTATCGGGGAGGTGGTCTCGGTCCTTGTAGTCTCAGACCCTACCGGGGGGCCTTAGCTCTATCTCTATGAACATTCTGAGGGATGCTGGGGTGAGGCCTTGGATACACTGTTTGACATTAGGATTGGTTAGTTGCGAGTCCAGTTTGCAGCCCTTGCCAATAGGGGCTTACGTGCTGGTATGTCACTATATAGCAATAAACGTAACCTTTGTTATATAATGTTCATGATTGGGTGCATGTGAGTTGACGATAAACGTGATCTTCGGGTAACGTCACACACTCGTGTATAGAGGCGGAGTCAATAAACGCGACCTTTGGCTACCTTAACCTTTCTATAGCATACTGCAAACTTTAAACCGGACCAAAGATATAAATTGACTTTTTGCATGCATATGTATTGTTGCATTGTTTTGGCTACTCACTGAGCCGTGTTGTGTGCTCACCCCTCGACGTCGAATATTTTTAGTTGATGATGCAGGTTATACCGTCGAAGACTACATGAATGTGTTTACGTACGGGAACGTGGCAGCTATGGAAGCTGGAGCTGAAGATGATACACATGACTCCTCTTGCGAGTGCAACTCGTGTGTATTTGATTAGATATTTTATAGGTTTCTTTGTTGGATTTTATTAAGACATGTATTTGGTATTTAAATATTTATGTCTCAGTTAATGACAGAATAATTTGCTATTAAATTAATGATATCATGTTAGTTCTCAGTTCATGTTATTATAGAACTTCCGCTATTGTGTATTTACTCTGATTATGATCATGGATGTGTGTAAGTTTAGATAACGCGGGGATAGCCTATTTGAGATCCTGGTTGAACCATTGGTTTATTAACGGTTCATCACACCATTCTGGTTAGACCAAAATTGCGGTGTGACAACTTGGTATCAGAGCATCTCAGGCCTTGTCCGCTGAACTAGCATGCATTCAACACAATTGTGAACTGAGATAGGATACAAATAAAAACAGTAATATTAACACATTGTAAGCACCAGTGATGTTTGAGACAAAATCTAAAAGAGAATAATGCATCTATTAAAAAGAGAAACAAGTTTACATAACAATGAGAGCGAAACAAAACATATATATACCTCTAGGAGCTCCCCCATCCGAGACACAGAGCGGGGTGAAGGAGGAGGTGGGGACTCACGATCTGCAAGCTAGGCCCTAGTCAACCGACCACTCGTCCATCGGGCTGTGAGACCGGCTATCTCGACCGCCGCCGCGAGCATCCCCACGTACGCCCGATCTCGCCGGCAGCCACAGATCTCCATCATGGTTGACAGGTCCCCCCGGACACATGGTGAAGGGCAGTGAAGGATCAGCCGAATGGGAAGGACCAGCCTCAGGTGCAGGAGCCGCCGTAGAAGAAGTACCAACTCCAGCCGCATGTGTAGGTGAAGGCGGTGGTATCGAGTCGACGTCCATATACATACCATCGTCATCGTCGACCGGATCCCCACGAGCTCTAGCAGCAGCAGCTCAACCTCAGCCAAAGCCAAATTCTGAAGCCCCGAAGTGTTTTAACTGCAACCAGCCGGGACATATGGCAAGGGAGTGCCCTAAGCCCAAGAAACAATTCCATCAAGGACGTGTATATGCTGTTACGTCCGAGGATGCGACCGCATCACCCGATGTGGTCACAGGTATGACTGAAACTCTTAAAGTTATAAATACATTGAATGAGCATGTAGACTAAGTAAAGATGAATCACAGGTATTGTACCTATAAATGGCATACCCGCTAGAGTACTCTTCGATTCCGGAGCTACTCATTCATTTATATCTGTGTCATTTGGAAAGAAGACCAAATTACCCATCAAAACATTAGACTACAAATTACTTGTACGGTCACCGATGGGGTTAGAAGTGGAACTAGAGAAGGGTTATGGACCATGTCCAGTTCTCATTGGAGAGCAGACCTTAGATGCAACATTGATACGACTTGAGATGGCAGACTTCGATGTCATCTTAGGAATGGATTGGTTAGCTCGGCATTCTGCAAATCTGTTATGCGCCGAGAAGAAGCTAACATTCAAAGACAAAGAAGGGGCAGAATTCAGTTTCTCGGGAACCAAACTTCCCCAGAGACGCAAGCTCATACTTTCGCAGAATAAAGGCTAAGAAGTGCCTTGAGAAGGGAGCAAGTGGGTACCTAGTATCGTGGTCGACCTAACCAAGGAAGCACCACGAATGGAAGACATTGACGTCGTGCGGGATTACCCCGACGTATTTCCCGGAGGAACTACCCGGATTACCACCCGACCGTGCCACGAGTTTGTAATAGACCCGATACTGGAGCCGCACCAGTATCAAAGGCACCTTATAGAATGGCTCCTACCGAATCGAAGGAATTAAAAGTGCAATTACAAGAACTGCTGGACAAGGGTTATATTCGACCCAAGATATCTCCATGGGGGCACCGGTGTTGTTCGTAAAGAAGAAGGATGGTAGCGTTCGATTATGTATCGACTATCGGGAGTTGAACAAACCGACAATCAAGAATCGATATCCACTACCTCGGATCGATGACTTGTTCGACCGTTACAAGGAGCAAGAGTATTTTCAAAGATCGATCTTCGATCGAAGCTATCATCAGCTGAAGATTAAGGAAGGGGACATTCCGAAGACAGCATTCAAGACCAGATATGGACATTATGAATTTTTGGTGATGTCTTTCGGATTAACTAATGCCCCGGCAACGTTCATGGAACTTATGAATCGAGTTTTCCACGATATGCTGGATACGTCGGTTATAGTATTTATTGATGACATATTGGTATACTCCAAGGACAAGGAAACCCATATCAAGAACCTAAACGCAGCCCTACAGTGGTTAAGGAAAAAGAAGCTATATGCCAAATTTTCAAAGTGCGAGTTTTGGCTAAGTGAAGTCGCATTCCTAGGCCATGTAGTATCCGTCGAAGGAATCAAAGTAGACCCCAGCAATATCGAGGCTATTGTAAAGTGGGAAACACCAAAGAGCATTTCGGTGGGTCTAGCTGGTTATTATCGGAGATTTGTATAAGACTATTCTCGGATTGCCGTACCTCTCACCAGTTTGACCAAGAAGGGTGAAAAGTTTGTGTAGACGGATAAATGTGAGAAGAGCTTCCAGACATTGAAGGCTAGATTGATATCCGCCCGATTTTGACCATTCCCGTCCGGGACAGACATTTACTTTATACACCGATGCATCGGGATTGGGATTAGGATGTGTGCTTATGCAAGGAGAGCAAGTGATTGCTTATGCTTCAAGACAGTTAAAGGTACATGAGAAAAATTATCCCACTCATGATTTGGAGTTAGCGGCAGTAGTACATGCTGTCAAGATATGGAGACATTACCTATACGGAGAGAAATTTCAGATTAAGTCGGACCATAAAAGTTTTACTTATTTATTTAATCAGAAGGAGTTGAATATGAGACAAAGAAGATGGCTGGAACTATTGAAAGACTATGATTGTGATATCCAAGGATCATCCGAGAAAAGCGAACGTAGTAGCGGATGCATTAAGCGTAAAAGGCAGTGATTAAATCTCAAGGAGAAGTTAGCACGATCGCAGAATGTGTACCAATGGAATAGTATTCAATCACGACAACGAAAAAGATGTGATAGATACAACGGATGAATCAGCTAACCAAGGGTTTATTCATCGGTTTTCAAATATGTTCGTGGCATTGAAGATTATACCGGATATAGTGGATGAATTAAAGACAGCTATCAAAGCGGATCCTTATCTCGAGAACTATACAAGAAGATATTGAGAAAGGTAGGACTAACCCCGAGTTCACCTTGGACGACGAAAAAATACTGAAATAAAAAGGAAGAATATGTGTACCTGAAATAGAAAGTATGGACATTAGACACCGACTGATGAAAGAAGCCCATACCACCATCTATTCGATACATCCTGGAAGTACAAAAATGTATCATGATCTGAAGAAATTATATTGGTGGAGGGGAATGAAAGTAGATGTAGCTAAGTTCGTGTCTCAATGCCTAAATTGTTAGCAAGTAAAGGCTGAACGACAAAGACCCGTAGGACTGTTGCAGCCATTACCGGAACCAGCATGGAAATGGGACTGCATCATTATGGACTTCGTCACGGGACTACCATTGACTCCTCGAGTAGTCGACGCAGTTTGGGTGATTGTGGACCGTCGACTAAAACAGCTCGCTTCATACCTATACGACCTCAGTATACACTGGAAAGGTTAGCGAAGCTGTATGTGGATAATATTGTTCGGTTACACGGTGTACCAGAAAGTATTGTGTCCGATAGAGATCCCTGATTTACTTTCAAATTTTGGAAAGGACTGCAAAAGGCTATGGGAACAATGCTAAAGTTTAGTACTGCATTCCACCCACAGACAGACGGACAGTCAGAGCGTACAATTCAGATTCTAGAAGATATGCTACGAGCATGTGTAATTGATTTCAATGGGATCATGGGATGAAAAGTTACCATTGATCGAGTTCACTTACAATAACAGCTATCAGGCTACCATACAAATGTCACCTTATGAAGCACTGTATGGCAGGAAGTGTCGAACTCCCTCATTTTGGAATGAAGTTGGAGAACGTAGTATTGTTGGACCGTAATTTGTTGAAGAGACTTGTCGAGTGGTCGACATCATCAAGGAAAGAGTAAGAACAGCTCAGAACCGTCAGAAGCAATATGCAGATACTCGACGAAGAGATCTAGAGTTCGCAGTAGGTGATAAAGTATTTTTGAAGGTATCGCCCATGCGAGGATTGAAGAGGTTCGCAGCGTAAAGGGAAACTAAGTCCAAGATATGTCGGGCCGTATGAAATTCTAGCTAAGCGTGGAAAAGTGGCTTATCAGTTAGCACTACCACCATCTATGTCAAGTGTGCATGACGTATTTCACATTTTCCTATTGAAGAAGTATGTCAAAGACCCAACGCATGTCTTGACAGTGGATTTGCCAGAATTGACTGATGATTTGATGTTTGAAGTAACACCAATAGAAATCACCAGCCGAAAGGTTCAACGTCTACGCAACCGAGATATCTATTATGTTAAGGTCACTTGGAAAAGTAGAGACATGGAAGAAATTACATGGGAAGAAGAAAATGCTATGCGAAAGCAATACCCTCACTTATTTGATTCAGGAGGTACGTACAATTTCGAGGACGCAATTTTTATAAGTTGGGGGAGTTGTAAGACCCATGTCAATCTAACCCGGTCTTACCACCTTGAACCAGGTTTACCCATCATGGTCGAGTCAAATGGACCAAGGGCGTGAAGGAGATCGAGATCCCAGGTATCAAATCGACCAAAAACACTTAAAATAGGGGAAGGGTCGCATACCCGGCTAAGCGGGGTCGGACCTCCCAAAAAGAAAAGTCGGACCCTCGGTTTTGGAGGGAGGGTCGGACAGACTTAAGACCCTAGGGTCGACGGGATCATCGACCCTCCCATCGACCCTCGGATTCTGCCGAATATAGAAATTAGGAAATTTCTATATTTTTCGATTGGGATTCTTTCCAAATCTCAGAGGGACTTATTTAGGATGTTCCTACTCTATTTAAAGGATGTCCCTAAGCCACTTTCACTCCTTTCACAACCCTAATTGAATTGAGAGAAAGAGAGGAGAAGGAAAAGAGGAAGAAGAGAGGCAAGGAAGAGAACCTAGCAAAAAGGAGAAGAGTTGCAGAGAAAGATTAATCTTCTCAGGTATGGATACTAATTACATGAGTTTCTACAGACCTTAGGATAGTTATTGGAGAGAGAGCGATCTCGGAGAAACCCAAACCATCCATCCATGGTTAGGTTTTCATGGAAAATCCTAGGAGAATGCATGAAAACCATCTAGGAGGATGATTCATGGTTTCAGACCATGGAATGAATGTTTAATGGAATGTGGGAGCAAACCATAAAACCCCAAACACGAAGAATGGATTAAAAAGTGGAAATTAGACCAGAGTGCACCGAGGGTCGCACCCAGGGTCGATGACCATCCAACCCTAGGTGTTTCTGACCATCGACCCTCAGCATTCGGGAAGTCCAGAAAGAAGGGAGGGTCGATAGACCCATCGACCCTAGCATCGACCCTCAGTTGACAGAATGGTTTTTAAATTCAGAATTAATTCTAATTAAATTCTATCGATTTTGTTAGGTCTTCTAGCAATATAAAAACATTGTAAAGGTGAATTTAAAGCTTGGAAAAATATCTTATAGCAAGCTAAGGTGAGGAACCTTAACCCAAACTAAATTGGTTAATAATAAACTGTTTTCTATTTCTTGAGTCTATGCTATGTTTGATTCTATGCTAATATGTTTGTAATGTGCATACAGCATGCCATCCAATATTTCTATTACTTGTTCATGCATATTTACTTTATTGTTTATAACATGATGATGATGATGATAGGAATAGGCATGTGCTTGTATGTGTGTGGTTGATGTATTTGATGCGAGCAGGTATCAGGGGAGGTGTGATGAGAACGTCAATAAACGTTAACCTTTGGCGGGTTTCAGCACTTTAGCTCTATCTCTAACTCAAGTCTTGTGCATTGGCATCGTCGTATCGCCATTACTTTAGCAGAACAATTATGTCGTAGAGTATCAGGGAAGGTGGTCTCGGTCCTTGTAGTCTCTGACTCTACCGGGGGGCCTTAGCTCTATCTCTATGGACATTCTGAGGGATGCTGGGGTGAGGCCTTGGGTACACTGTTTGGCATTAGGATTGGTTAGTTGCGAGCCCAGTTTGCAGCCCTCGCCAATAGGGGCTTACGTGTTGGTATGACACTATATGGCAATAAACGTAACCTTTGTTATATAATGTTCATGATTGGGTGCATGTGAGTTGACGATAAACGTGATCTTCGGGTAACGTCACACACTCGTGTTTAGAGGCGGAGTCAATAAACGCGACCTTTGGCTACCTCAACCTTTCTATAGCATACTGCAAACTTTAAACCGGACCAAAGATATAAATTGACTTTTTGCATGCATATGTATTGTTGCATTGTTTTGGCTACTCACTTAGCCGTGTTGTGTGCTCACCCCTCGACGTCGAATATTTTTAGTTGATGATGCAGGTTATACCGTCGAAGACTACATGAATGCGTCTGCGTATGGGAACGTGGCAGCTATGGAAGCTGGAGCTGAAGATGATACACACGACTCCTCTTGCGAGTGCAACTCATGTGTATTTGATTAGATATTTTATAGGTTTCTTTGTTGGATTTTATTAAGACATGTATTTGGTATTTAAATATTTATGTCTCAGTTAATGATAGAATAATTTGCTATTAAATTAATGATATCATGTTAGTTCTCAGTTCATGTTATTATAAAACTTCTGCTATTGTGTATTTACTCTGATTATGATCATGGATGTGTGTAAGTTTAGATAACGCGGGGATAGCCTATTTGAGATCCTGGTTGAATCGTTGGTTTATTAGCGGTTCATCACACCATTCTGGTTAGACCAAAATTGGGGTGTGACATATTACGTGGTTCACCAACACAGTGTGTGATGGCTAGTCCATGGAGTAATGCCTAACGGGCTCTGTATTTACTCAACACTGAATTTTTAGTCTCCAATAAGACAAGGATATTAACCCTAGATTTTCCAAGCATAAAACTGAGAGGGCACACTAACGCCAAGATTCAGGCTTAACAGCCAGTGTCCAGCACCCACTGAACACACCATGCTTAACCCGCACCCGCGGGAAGCAAATAATAATTTTTTTAAGCTTATATATTTGCCTTACAATTTTCCCCCACTAGCTAGGTATTCAACAATTTTCACCTATGCTAGCATACAATATATTGAAAGCATAAATAGATAGGGAATTGAAAATTTTCACAAACAATGCTTTCGAATGGCCAACAATATCTCTGAAACATCACACTGCTCTCAGGTACTCTCCAACAGCCTTCAATGATGATAGAGATCGATTTACAGAGCATACCTCATCCGCAGGCTTCTAATCTCTTCCACACAACTCATAATCACCATGAATGTAAACATAAACTCTTTACTGACCTCTCATAGGGATTTAACACTCCATTGATGCACAGAGAAGAGGTAGTTGGTGATTGATCACTTCTATAGGGCATGAAACCCTAGATCTCCTTCTATCTGCCTTCAAAATGTGTTTTTCAATTTTTCTCTTCTATTTTACGACTCCAAACGGCGCCCAATGTATAGCACATCCGAAACGGACGGATTTGGAGCTCGGATGAAGAAGTTATGGCAGTTTGAAGTTCGACCAGTAACAAATAAGGAAAGAGAATCTTTCCTAGCCATACGTGCACCCACATAGCACCATAGCCACGCCGCCTCTGCGTTGTCGAGTTCTGATTGGCTGATCAACAAATCTATAAATTTGGCCATCGGATCTCACTCAAAAGGTGGGATTTGTCCTCATCCGTCGGATCTAAATAAACTGCAACTCCGAAGATCAGAGACGCCCGCAACCACTAGATCAGGATCCATCTATCGCTACACCTTATGCGCGCACCACTGAATCATGGATACCCCTTCATATGACGCTGCGCACTGTATTAACTTGCCTCCATCCAATGAGAAGCCTCGCGGGAGCATCATGGCGCGTCGGCTCGATACACCTTAGCCCGCGTCTTTATAAGCCGTCAGATCGAGATCTGGGCTTCGTGGCTCCATTCTGATCACCGATCTCACATCTCCTCACTTTTAGCTTGACAAAAAAGTCCATAAACAATTTGTTTAATGACATCTGTAACCAAATCTGACCGAATGGTGCCTCTCTCCTGGCATTTCGTCGAACACATTGAGGGCGAATAATAAGGGTGCTGCTGGGGCGTGCGGCATGGGGCCAAGCGCATGGGCATGCGGCACTAGGCTTACGGTTGTTGCTGCCTTGCGGGCCTGCTACTGTGCTTGGTGCATGGCATGCGGCATGGCCTGTGGGCTGCTGCTGCTGGTGGCTTCGGCTACTAGCATGCGGCATGGCCTGTGGGTTGCTGCTACTTGTGCGGGCCTGCTGCTGTGCTTGGTGCATGGCACGACTGCTGGTGTTGGCCTATGGCTGTGCCATGCGACTGGCCATGTGGCTGGCTACCACTATGGTGTCGTGGCCCTCGGCCAGGCTAGCTGCCATGGTGGCATGCCACCTTGGCACAGTGGGTCCCACCCATTGATTTTCTCTCTCCTTATCCTCTCTCCTTCTCTCTATAGTCTCTCTCTCTTCATTTAAGCTTCAAGATGCCGCAATACTGCCTCATCATCAGAAACTCGGCCACATCATCAGAGAAGCTGTGTCACATCACCAGTGGGGTCCACAGATACTCTCTCTCATCAAACTTGATGTAGAATGCCATTTAACTCACTGTGAACCATCTGAAACACACTATAAGAGATGTAGAACACTGTAGAATCATAAATAGAAGGTTGCTCTATCTTTGCCACTGCACTGACACTCTCTCCCTCATTTCTCTGTCTGAATGCTCACAAACACTGTCACATCAGTCAAGTTGCCAATAATGGCAACATAAAGTCCAACAAATCCTTGGCCAAGTTCTGCTTCCTGAACTAGTACAAAGGCACATGTCCCTAGTACCACTCGATACACTTCATGTTTAAAATCCAAAAATAAAAAACTAATTTAGTCTAGTATTCATTTTTTATTCATATATTTTTTTAGATTAAGGATCAAACAAGCAAGCCATCAAAAATATTTGAGGGGAATTTTACTATTTAACATATCTCGTAAATGTTGATTATCTCTGGTGTCATCACTGTGATCACATCAAGCTGTATCATCCAAACATATATTCTCGTCAATTGTCTTCTGTTTCATAAGGCCTCCTTACATTCAATCCATGTTTAGAGTCTTTGTATTTCTTGTACTTTGTTTTTTCCACAGTTTTTCCGAGCATGAGAAAAAAAAAACCCAACTAAGGGGAGAGGAGAGGGAAATAGGGAAAGATCACAAGACATCTATCCGTAATTGTCGGTGTTGGGTTTGGTCCATAATTGGTCAATGTGGTAGGGCGGTCGTTAGGTTACACTTTTGCACCAGGAACGACAATAATCAGTCTGGGCCAAAATGCGTTATGTTTAGTAAATGGTACACATTGGTTTAGGGTTTTAATAGGTTGGTCCAAATTGGGGGACATGGTGCAGGCCAAAAAATGACATCCCTAACCTAATGGCTATGCAATCATCAACTCCAAAATAGCAATGGCTCAAATATGTAAATGGATACCATTGGCAAGCATAAATATAAACTCTGTAATCTACATATTTAGGCGGTCTCTAGCCCTCCCCCTTTCCCTTTTTTTTTTTTTTTTTTTTGGTACTAATAATATTTTATAGGGAGAAGGATCTACAAGCTAACGGGGAATATTGGAATCTTATATGCTAGTGAAAAAATTGAGATTACAAGAAGGAACTAGTAGCCAGTTACATGGATGAGAGAGAGAGAGAGAGAGAGTAGAAAGAAAGGGAGTCCAGATTTACCCTATTTTATATTAAGAAATAGTTTGATAACTAACGAAGTTGCAACAACCAGGAAAAAGAAGAGAAGACAAAAATGAAGGTGCTTCTTCCCAAATACAAACACATTGTTGGGCCAAAGCAAAGCAAGCTAAAGAATTAGCCACACCATTACTTTTATGATACACATTACAAAATATAATTGCATCTAATTGTTGGGAACCAGACACTTCCTATCATGTATGAATCAAAGGATATCAAGCCAATAAAAAAATGGAAAGAAATAAATAAACAATCCACTAAACACAACCACAACACCAATATTTTTACTTGAAGGGGAACTCACTTCAACAATATGTATACAAGAACTCCAATAATATGCGAGTTTCCCTGTGAAAATACTCAAAAGGGTTTACCTAAACTTGTTAGATTTAAGTAATTAGTGATAAGTGATAAGTCCCTTAAAAGTCCTTAAGGTCATAGGGTTTTTAAGTCAAATTACCATTCACCGGTTGCAGGTCTTTGGTTGATGAATCAGCTGGTAGGTACAGTCGGTAGCACTTGAGATTCATGACAGAACCTTATGGAAGTCACTGATTGATGCCACCGATTGTAGGCTTGAGAGTAGTAGGATCATTCGGTTGGACTTCCTGTGTAAATTCCCAGCCTTAGATCATTCACCGGATGATGCTACCGGTTGTGAGTAGAGTGACCGGTAAGAGCATCCAGTGGGTGATTTTCTCACCCTGAAAGAATGAAACCAAACCCTTGGGGATTTCCCCTAATTCTTTCTATGATCTTCCTCATTTGGTGGAGAAATACATAGGGATGAATACTAGGGCCTTTGGGTATAAGCAACTCCATTAAAAAAACTTGGAATTCCATGAATTCCAAGCTTGGGTTCCATAACCTAGGCTAGTTCTATGGTGGAAAGCGACGGAGGAATGCTCCTCAAGATATTGGAGGCTACAACATTAATCCCCACACTCCAAACTAAATATTCCTAAGTCTAAAGATACATTAGAGGGTTAAGAGAGAGATTACAAGGGTTAGGTCAGGAGTCCCTACCTCGTGGAGGCAAATGAAGCCCAAGGCAGCCCCGGATGATGATCCTTCAAGGAGAAATGGAGGTTCTAGCTCCAAATCCCCACCTTTCCTCCTCCTTCTCCTTTTCTATTTATTTTCTCTCTTCTTTCTCTTCAAAATTCTTGAAAAGTTATAAATTGGATTTTCTGCCCTCATCTCTTATTTATAGACAATGTTGACTAAGGTCTGATTTCCTTGCTGACCTTCGTTGGCTGGAACTGATTAAACCCAATTATTAGAATTAGGTTCATCGAAACATTCCCAAATTGGTCATGAGGGTCCATTAGGGTGATTAGGTGTAATTGGACACCAAGATTGAAGTGTCAAAGGACCCAAGTGGGTCCCTCTTTGAGTTAAGCAGTTTTACTTCGTAAGGCCCACCAGTTTTTTTTTTTTTTTTTTTTGTTTGAAGCTCATTTTATTAAAATTTAAAAAGAAAAGATAAACAAAGAAGCCCTATATGGATGTAAAACCTCCACCTTTGGCGTTGCCATCAGCAGAGGCCATGCAAGACAAAAAAATCGTAAAGCACACCAGTTGCTTCTACCTGTCAACAGATCAGTTGGTAGCTTTCCATTGGCTGTAGGCGATGGAGGCTATAGTTTGCATCTGGTGGGATGCAACTGGTAAAGGAAAAACTGTAGGATTTTTCCCATGTTCTCACACACCATATGGACATAAAGACCTCTTCTATGGGATCATGTACATATCCTAACTAAGTCTCTCATTCTATGAGTAGGTGGTACTTACCATAAAGGAGTTCAGGAAACTATTGGACTATTAGCTTAACATCCTTGGTGTCTATAGTGGTAATGCCTGTCATTAAACAAAATCTAAGTTAGTCCATGAGTTTAGGTGCACGTATTGTTGGATTGTGTGTTGTAATTGTTGGAAAATGGGCCAAACTTGATGAGAAAGAATGTTTGTGGGCCCCATTGGTGATGTGGACAACACCCACATAGGCAATATGTTGATAAAAAGAGGAGAGAGAAAATAAAGAGAGTATGGGTCACACTATGGTGTGGCAAGAGGAGAGACAGAGTGGATCTCACTGATGAATTGGCAATCATAGCTGATGAAGAGAAAGAATGCAGAGAGAGAAGGAAGAGAGATAAATTAAAGAGAGAGAATAAGGAGAGAGTTTGTGGGTGGGACCCACGGGTGAGGTGGCATGCCACCATGGCACCTGGCCACAGAACATGCCGACAGCACAGTAGCAGCCATGCATGCCACACAGCCAGCAAGCACCAGGATAGAGCAATGCCACCCAACAATAAGGCAGGCCAGTTGCGTACCACAGCAAGCCATATCGCAAGGCCCACAAGCAAGCAGCACAACTGCCAAGCCACAAGGCCCACAACCTTGGCATGGTGCATGGCACTCCCGCAAGCCCTTCTCGCAAGATGATATTTTCCACCAAGTGTTTGACAAAAATGTAGGAGCGAGGCACCTCTCGGGAAGAAATCACCTGGGAAGAGCTTATGAGCTCAAATACTGGTTACAGAGGAGATTTTTAGATTTGTGAGGGGTAATTCGGTCAGTTTATAATAGAAGGAGATGAGATGGACCACTACGATTGAGCCACACCAATTAGATTCTAATTAGACGGCCAAACAAAATGCAGGCTTACGTATTACTCGATCGAAGCAAATTGATTCTCCCATGTGAATTGTCATTGGCTGGGCGCAACTTATATTGTTGATCCACGTCGCTTAAGGTCCTTTCATGATTTGGTAAAAAGTGCGTATGGAGTGAGGCGAAGGGGATCCGGATCGAATGGCCATGACTAAACCTGATCACACATTACAGGATTAAGCCAATCCGATGGCAGTCAAGAGATCTCGCTATTTTTTGCAGATCTAACGGCCGTTTTGAAAGATGCTCTGATCGACCAATGGGAACTCGACAACATTGCCTATCATGTCAATGCGGCTCAGCTTAGGTGCATCGCGGGTGCATCAGATTCTCATAGAAGATGCCATTTTGAATTTTTTTCATTGGCTGATCTTATTTTTGCCATATCTCATCCATATAATATCCAAATCCATTGGTTCAAGTTGTTGCAAGCTCCATTTTGAATTCTTTATCTGCTAAGAGGTGTTTGGAGAGGGGTTGTTGAGCAAAAAAATGGGAAGAAGGGTTTACAAGAGGAATAAGAGGGTTTTAGTGAGTTTTCCTAGATGAATGAGCATTAAACCACTCACCGACTTCATTTTTGTGTTCCTTGATGCATTATAGAATGATTTAAGGTTGGTTGAGATTTCGTGGACTATTCTTCATGGTTGTAAGCTGGTGAGAAAGAGGAAAAATGCTTTTGAACAATGGTTTGCATGGAGAATTGAGTTCTCCCAATATTAGGGGTTGTTGGAGATTGCAGTGAGCCGCTGAAAGTATTGAAGGGTGTATTGGTGTTTTGAAGAAGAGAGGAAAGAAAAGTGTGGCCAGTGTTGTATGCAATGAATTAAAGATTCCAATGGACTTGAGGACTATGCCAGGCTTCATAGAGGCATCCCAAAGTCTTTTCCTGAGTACGAAAAAATGTGAGACAAGGGTTGTAAGCTTCTTAACCTTGTTTGAGTTTAATTGTTTAATTATTGTACTCAAGGTATGATATTTGTCATGGATGAATGATGAATGCCTAGCTAGTGGGGATTAAATTATAAGGCAATTATAAGCCTAAAAATTGATACTGTTTAGCTTCCCGTAGGTGCAGGTTAAGCTTTGTATGTGCAGCGAGTGTTGAACACTGGTACTTTGGTACCTGAATTGTAGGCACATTTGTGCCCTCTTAGTTTTATGCTAGATAAATTGGGTGTATGTACTCTCTGTTGTGTGTATTGCTAAAAGAAATGTATTATGTATATATGAAGCCCGTAGAACATTACTTCATGGAATAACCATCACACACTATGTTGATGAACCACATATATCTCTGTGTTGTGAATGCTGTGTAAATGTACTTATTCTATATATTATAAAGTATGTGGAATGGCCTATAGGATGGGTGTGCACAACATAGTAGACCTGGCCACTCTGTGGTAGCAAGATGGTTATGCATATGGCTGTGTGTGTGTGGTAGTGTTTCAGTAATTATGTGGCTGTGGTCAGTGAGTGAAGCATCAGCTCAAGGCAGCATCAATCTTCAAGGAATTATTAGGAAAAAATTTTGAAGACACTGATTCACTCCCCTCTCAGTGTCAACCTTTGATCAACAATTGGTATCAGAGCTAAGCTCAGTGAGAGCTTGATCAGTAATTGAGTGATCAGGGAACAAACATGTCTCTAGGGGAAGGTTTTAGGAAACTCCCACTATTTGATGGAATTAAATTTGTGAAAAAGAGGATGAAAATTTTGTTGGGGTCTCTTGGTTTTGATGTATGGTAGGCAATTAGTACTAGGAAGGTAGATTCCTAGTATAACTCTACAGCTAAAAGTGCAATCTTAAATAGATTAACAGATTGTGTGAGAATCTGAGTTAGTGGATGCGAGATAGCAAAGGTAATGTGGGACAGAATAGAAAACCTATATGAAGATGAGTTTTCCCTCAAGGTTTGTACATCAGCGGTTATTGATTTTACTTCAGAGGCAGACTATAGAAGTTCAGATGAGTGCTCCACTATTAGATCAGAGGATCCTATTTCAGAGGCTGATTTGATAGGAGAGTTGAGGGCAGCTCAGGATGAGTTGAGACTTGAAAGGGAGAGACTTACAATTGTCTCATGTGGCTTTTAGAGTCTAAATGAGATCATTTCAAGTTTGAAGACAAAGGTGAAGGAATCCCACTTTAGCATTACAGCCTTAGAGGTTTTTATTAGTAGAGATAAGATGTGCAGGAACATTAAGAGGGAGATCACTACATTGAGAGCACAACTAACAGAGGGACAGATGAGTCAGCCTTATACCCCACTAGTGGTTGAGGAGATCATTAGATGTACAGCTCAAACTATAGATTGTCAGAGACCATCCATTATCAATTTTGATTTTACTTCAGAGCAGGGTAAGTCATCTAGGTGGACTACAAAGATAGATATGAGTAGACCACAGAGACAGAATTCAAGCAGAGCACAGATAAAGACCCAAAATAAAAAACAAATAAAGAGAGTGCAAAAACTTAGTGATGCAAGACCTTTAGCACACCATCCACAGTGTAGAGATGTTCCCTAGTAGAGAGCTCAGACAAGGAGCACAGGCAGTATGCAGAGTGATATGGTTGATAGTATTTACCACCAAAGACCAGTTGAGCAGTGTAGATTCAGTAGGTCCAGTCACCAGAGGCATAGGCAGCAGGTTCTCTAGCAGTGGCAGGTGGTGTCACACCCCAATTCTGGACTAACCAGAATAATGTGATGAACCATCAATAAACCAACGGTTCAATCAGGATCTCACACAGGCTATCCCACATATGATAAACCAAAACACATTCTACAATAATCAGAGGTAATAAAGTAAATAGTGGAAGGCTTACAGATAATGAACTGAGGTCTATTCATGATAAATAATTAATATTTCATTTATTTTCAAGTAACCAAAACATAACTTAATACATATTACAATATTCAAATACGAAAACTCAACCCTAAACGTATCCATCGTTGAAACGCTCGCTTAATGAATCACATTCCTCCTCCACAGCTTGCTCATCATGGCGTGTTGACATAATCTTCAATCATAATACCTGCAACATCAGAAACTAAAAGATTTGTGCGCACAAGGGTCAGCTCTCCAACTTGAGCTCAGTGAGTAAACAAAACAATGCAACAATACATATGCATGCGATTCAATTCATATCTTTGGCCTGGTTTTACGTTTGTACTGTACTATAGAAAGGATAGGTGGCCACCACACCTCTATGAACGAGAGTGTGGATACGCCTGGTGAACCTCTCACCGTCGCCCACAGCACCCACAATGAACATTGTACACGAAGGTCACATTTATCGCTGCACAACTTCATACCAACAAATAAACCCCTGATGGCTAGGGCTGGAAACGGGGCTCGCTACTAACCAATCCTAATGTCAAAGATTGTATCCAAGGGCTCACCCCAGCATCCCTCAGAGCACCCGTAGAGATAGAGCTAAGGCCTCCCGATTGAGTATAAGACTCAAGGACCGAGACCCTCCTTGATGCCCTACGTCGCAATAGTTCAGCTAAGGTAATGGCGATACGACGATGCTAATGCACAAGACTTGAGTTAGAGATAGAGCTAAAGTGACCGGATCAAACACCGCCTAACACTTCCCCTGATGCCCTACTCGCATCAAGCACAGTAACCACACACCAACAATCACATGCCTATTCCTATCATCATCATCATCATCATGTTATCAACAATAAAATAAATATGCATAAAACAATAATAGAAATATTGGATGACATGTTATATGCACATTACAAGCATATTCGCATAGAATCAAGCATGGCATTGGACTCAAGAAAATAAAAGTAGTTTGTTATTATTCAATTAATGTTGGTCTTGTTCCCTCACCTTAGCTTGCTAGTAGATCCCCTTTCAAGCTTTAAGAATCACCTTTATATTGTTAATATATTGCTAGAAGACCTAACAAAGTCGATAGAATATAATTAGATTTTATTCCAATTTTTTTAATTTATTGTTAACTGTAGGGTCGATGCTAGGGTCGATCGGTCTATCGACCCTAGGTGCGACCACCTCTTTTCTGGATTTCCCAAACACTGGGGGTCGATGCTAGGGTCGGATCTGCCATCGACCCTAGGTGCGACCCCCCCATGGTTTGAGTCAAAAATATCAGATTTCGTTCTCACTTTTATGGTTGGGTCCTATGGCTTACTTTCACAATCCATTCTATACATGTTCTATGGTTTAGAACTGTACTTTATTCACCTACATGGTTTTAATGATCTCCTCCATGATTTCCATTGAAACGAAACCATGGATGGATGATTTGGGTTCCTCCTAGATAATCCCCTCTTCATTATCTACTCTAAGGTCTTAAGAAATTCATGGAGATAGTATCCATACCTAAGAAGTATGCTTCTTCCTCTGAATCCCTTCTCCTTGGTCTTCTTCTCCACTTTCCTTCTCTTCTCCTTCTCTTCCTTCTCTTATCTTTCTCTCAATCCAATTAGGATTGTAAAAGGAGTGAAAGAGGCTTAGGGACGTCCTATTTATAGAGTGAAACCTCCCAAAATAAGTCCCATTGAGTTTAGGAAAGGTTCCAATTGAAATTAGGAAGGTTTCCTAATTTTCGGTTCGTGCTGTTTTTCCCGAATACCGAGGGTCGATGGGAGGGTTGATGAGAGGGTCAGACCTCCCTGCTACCCGTGATTGACGGTCGATAGTGAGGGTTGATGAGGGGGTCGGACCTGTCTGTTAAGACATGTGACCCTACCCTCATTTTGACTATTTTTGGGTAAATTTTCGTATTGGGTCTTGGGTTTCTTCACACACTTGGTCCACTTGGCTCGACCATGATATGTAGACGGGTCCCGACACAAAATATAAGGTTAGACCGGGTTTGTGGCGTGCGGGTCTTACAACTCCACCACCCTTAAAAGAAATTTTGTTCTCGAAATTTGAACGTACGGATCTTACAACTCCCCCATCCTTAAAATAAATTTTGTCCTCAAAATTTGAATTTACTTCGGAGTCACTAGGTGGGAATTCTATTTCCGCATTGTATCTTCTTCTTTTCATGCCGTCTTCTCCACGTCTTGTCTTCGTCAGATTATCTTCGAATAATTGATACCAAGTTTTTAAGGTGTTGTACCTTTCAACTAGTGAACTAGGGCTGATACCACTTCAATAGTTAAATCTCCTATTTAATCCAGTGATTCCGTGGTCAATACTTTTGATATGGATCTCCAATGTATTTCTTCAATAGAGACACACGAAATACATCATGCACATTAGACATGGATAGCGGTAACGCTAATTGATATGCAACTTTTCTACGTCTCTCCAAAGTTTATAAGATTCGACGCATATATAGAATACTACTTTCCTTCTTGTCTAATCATTTCAAACTATGCATAAGTGATATCTTCAAAAATACTTTGTCACTTATGGCGAACTCAAGGTCTTGGTGTCTATTCTGACAATCCTGAGCTATCCTGCCCCTTTTCTTTGATCTTGTCTGCCACTTGATAGTTTTCTTCATTAGACTTAGGTTTCCAAAATTCTTCATTCACCAACTTTATTCCAAAATAAAGGAATTTGACATTTCTACCGTACCATGCTTGATAGGTAACATTTACATGGTAGCTTAATAGCAACTTCAATTCACGGTAACTTCTCAACTCAAGTTCCTTGAAATCAATTTCATAAACTCGGGGCATATCTCTTAGGATTTGTATAGTCCTCCCGACTGTCCGTCGATTTAAGGTAAAATGCGGTACTAAACTCAACTTTGTTCCCATTGTTTCCTATAGATCCTTCCAAAACTTCAAGATAAAGCATGAGCTTCTGGCCGACACTAAGCTCTCATGCATACCATTCAATCTGACAATACTATCCATATATAGCTTAGTTAGCCGCTCCAAAGCATACCGAGGTTGTATCGCAATGGAATAAACTATCTTCATAATGCGATCAACAATCACCCAAACTGCGTTAATCGATCAATGGTATACCGGTGACATAGTTCATTGTAATGCAGTTCCACTTTCAGACTGGCTCCGATAGTTATTATAGTAAGCCATGTTGGTCTTTGTCTTTCAGCCTTTACTTGCTGATAATCCGGATTAATCGGAACACGCACTACACTACCTTTGTTATCATTTCTCTTTACCAATACAATCTCTTCAGCTCATGATACATATTGGTACTCCAGGATGTCCTGAATATTGAGTACAATGGGCTCTTATCATTATCCTCTTCCTGACATCCGAATCTTATCTTCAGGTATTCAGAATCTACCATCTGATATCGAGTACCGTCTCCGCATCCAAAATAAGTCAGGTTTGGTTTTCCTTTCTCCAAATCTCCTTGCATTGTTCTTATATACAGATCTAACAAAATTACTACTTTTACTTCATCCATTAATTCAGAGATGATCTTTAATGTACTGAACGCAAGCAAGGAATTATTGCTCCATAAGTTCATCCATAAGTTCTCGCTTAATTGGATCATCCCTAGCTTCTATCATATGTTACTCTTTTTCCAAATCTGAATCTGTTGCTGCAGAACATAAGGCAACATTTATACTCGGTCCTTCTTCAGACCTCATAATCCCTTTTTATGGAAGGCCTTAGCTACTACATTAGCCTTGCTCGGGTGACACTGAATATCACAGTCTTAATCCTTGGACAATTTCAGCTATTTTATCCTCATGTTCAACTCTTTCTGGTGAAGAGATAAATAAACTCTTGTATTCCCATTAAATCTAACATTCTTCTCCGTATAGATAATGTCTCCAAGTTTTGATTGCATAATTCATCATCGATAATTCCAAGTCATGAGTAGGGTAACTCTTCCCATGCTCTTTCAGTTTTCTTAAAGCATATGAAATCACTTATTTACCTTGCATTATCTCGCATCTTAGATCCAATCCGAAAGCTTCAATGTATAGGGTAAAAGGTTTCCTGGTGTACGAACGATCAAGGTGAGAGTTGATATCAACCATTCTTTACACTGGTCAGTCCAATTAAACTCATCTCCCTTCCTGGTTAGCTTGGTAAGAGGTTTTGCGATCTTAGAGTGGTCCTCCAAAAATCGTCTGTAATAACCAGCTAAACTCAAGAAACTTCTGATCTTCGCAATATTCTTCAGGTGTTTCTCACCATACAATTGCTTCTATCTTAATAGGGTCCACTTTAATCCCTTTTTATGATGCTACGTGATCTAAGAAGATCACTATGTTTAATCAGGTCTCATATTCCTTGGAATTGGCAATAAGCTTTTCACTTCTCAGCTGTTGTGAAGCTGTTCTAAAATCCGTTGTATGAGTTGCTTCATTCTTGGAATCAACCAAATATCATCTATGAAAACTATGACCGACGTGTCCAATATGTCATGAAACACCTAGTTCATCAGTTCCATAAAAGATGTAAGGGCATTGGTTAATCCAAACGTCAAAATCGATAACTCATAATGTCCAATCTCGATTTTAGAAGCTATCTTCGAGATATTTTTGTCCAAATTCTTCAGCTGATGCTATCTTGATCGAAGATCAATTTTAAAAAATACCTTTGCTCCTTGCAACTATTTAAACAAGTCATCGATCTGAGGTAGTAGATATCGATTCTTGATTATGAACTTATTTAGTTCCCGGTAGTCTATGCATAATCTGTCACTACCGTCCTTCTTCTTCACGAATTGCATTGGCGTTCCCTGTGATGCAATACTTAGCATTAGAACCCTTGTCTAATAACCCTTGTAGTTGAGTCTCAATTCCTTCAACCCCATAGGAGCTTACTCTATGGTGCCTTTGACACAGGTATCGTCCTTGGTAACAAGTCGATGACGAACTCGGTCACTTAATCAGATGGTAACCCGATAAGTTTCTTGGAAATACATCAAGAAATTTACGCATCACATCAATATCTTCCATCTGTGGTGCTTCTTTGGTAACGTATACCACAAGATACCATATATCCAACTTCTTTCTCTTCAAAGCATCTCTTTGCCTTTAGCATAGAGAGGATCAGCTTCCGCTTCCTAGGCAATAGGCTTCCAATAAAACCAAATTATATGCCATCTTTATTCTTGAATGATAACCTCTTTTATGCACATAACAACTTTGTAGAGTGTTGAGACAACCAGTCTATCCCCAAGATGACGTCAAAGTCTACCATCTCAAGTCTAATTAGGTTGCGTCCAAATTTCACCCATCCATACGATTTGGACATTGTTCATAACACTCATCTAATACAACATTTAGTCCAAAAAGGCATAAACTAGCAAAATCTAGTATTAAGGTCTTAAGAGCTTGTCTAGTTCCTTCATCTCTTATGTTTTTTTTTTTTCAAAGACTATCGTCAAAATCTCATATTGCACTCATTAGCTTATATTTCTTTTATCTTTGTTGTTCTACCCTGATCTCTCTTTCATATACCTCAAAAATATCTTGTGATTGTTACTTCATATCCCAAGTCTAACTATAAGCATTAGGGTATATGCTTATAAATTCATTAATTCAGCCAAACTCTTTTAGTCTTTTCTTAATCATATCACTCAATATTGGGCATAACTCAATTATCATTGTATTAAATCGAGTACTATTAATGCCATGATTTTTTTAACTTTATCCTTGTATCCACTCTTAGATTTGCCTTTAGGAATCTTCTATCTTGTCAAAATTCATACCGATATAGCCATCCTTAACTCTAATTGAGTGCTATCTATTTCTTTACTGGCTACTCTTGATAGTTCTCACTTGTGCTCATGCACTCTTTTATAGACATGACTCATATCCATCCATTTAAAAATCTCAAAATAGATTCTCCATTACTTCATCGGAGGTCTCTTGGATATAGCATTTAATCTGAATCCAATCATCATTCTTCCAATCATTTCATTATTACTACACATCTTTATCAACAATGATCAGGGAGTGTATAAATCAGAATGTTTGTCCAAAACAATTCATTTCCTTCTTTCAATTTAGCATAATGGCAACACTTGCTTTATCTAGTGAACCTAGGTTTAAGGGATCAGGAGTAAATCTGTGGTAATCCAACCGGCATCCAAAAGTCATTAGGTTGCACGGTGGTCCAAATACATGGAATAGAGGTTTTTTAGTTCTTAACCTCATAGTTACAGGTTCTATCGAATATATAATACCATTGGTCGAGGCACTACAAGGATAAATTTGGAGAAAGATTTCGCACATCAGTAAATCAGGTATAATCTGGAGAAAAATTTCGTACATCAATAAATCAGGTGTAAATCGAAAAGATGTACACTCAACATGATTAAACATTTAACTATTCGTTTAGTTCAAATCTCTGTTCATGTGGTCGATCATGAGAGTGACTAAGATCGATATAATCAGGACTACTACTAAAGAAACAATATCTATGACTTCAATTGACAGGTTAAATCAAGAAGGTATCCTGTCAAGGTACGAGAATTAAAATCTGGTATGTGCATCCTCTATAATCATAAGAGTAAATCAATAATGCACCGCATTCTATATAAACTATCTTGCCATATGGCCACAATAGATTCGATCTTTGCTGAAAATGTTTGAGGCTTCATCTTCAGAAAATATTCCTCAACCCCTGTTGGATCATTCTGTCATAATGCAGCTATCCCATACTTCGGTGGCTGATAAGGGTAACCACCTTGATACAATGCTTGTTGTGCACCAAACTTTTGCACGGGGGTGTGCATTACTAGGACTTGCTATATGGTAGGCACTGTGTTATAGTTAACAGGTGTTGGGGTACAATGTTGCTACCAATTGGTACCGTACTTGGTTTGACTCGGAGGTGTTGATGTGGCAACGACAACTTGGGTAGTAATTCACATAGCAACTTGCATAGTCGGTCTCATCTATTGTTGCTCTTGTATTTTATTGGGCCAAGTTTATTACAATCATAACCAAGGTATTTTGTAGTCCAGGTGGTTGGCTGGAGTGGCCTGGTTGTTCACTCTTTTAATTCGATACAGTCTGATTATCTACTCAGATGAGTTTTCATTATCCATTCTCGACCCTGATAGTGGTGGGGTCAAGTTGCAACCTGTTCTTAATGCTCAGCGGGTAATGGATCAGCTTGTGGTGGATCTCACTCTGAGTTTCCATGTCACCCAGAGTATAACTTTATCTTCTTGTAGTTATTCTTATTCATAATGTATGGCCATTATTCTCTTATCTCTGTTGGATTTAGCCCGAGTTTCTTTTTATCTCCACACGGATTTAGGCATTACTAGCCCTTTTTCTTCTTTCTCGATCATGCATCGAGTTTCACATCTTGTGATTACCAACTTGGTATTCCAATTTTCTGCTTTACAGATATTTTCTTCTTCTTACTGTACTATATCTCTTGTATACTTGGATAACTACCCAACTTATAGATAATACCCTATATTATTTATTTATTAGGATAATTTTTTGTCTTCTCTTTCTGTTTGAGTGTATATATATATGGTTTCACCTCTTATATGTACGTTATTGTCTTGTTTAATTTCTGTCTCAACCAACACAGGTGCTTATGGTTTGTTTGTATAAAAGCTTTTAATTTATCCTAACTCAGTTCATGGACTCCAGTGAAAGTATTC